>JAOEGS010006445.1:48471-60426 GCA_025447755.1 Corythornis vintsioides | reverse complement strand
TATATATATATATATATTGTTTTAATAAATTCTTTTCTCCTTATAAGCCCCTGTTCTCTCATTTATAAAAATTTAAGATAATACCTGTCCAAACTAGGACAGTTTCTATTTGCTTTTTAAGGTGTCCATGGCAGAACAGGGAAATCATCCTATGTTTACTGTATACCAGTCCACAGCCTTAATGACAAAATTGTTCCTTTCTCTCAAAACTTAGTCCAGTGCAAATACCAATTAATGATACACAGAAGCTCAAGAAACTTGTTAGTCAGCTTCATGACAAAGCAAGTCAGTGTGCTTAGTTAGGGACTGAAATACCATCTCTCTCCTTTGGGATTTAGAGATGCTTGTTTGCAGCCCTTGCTTTTTAATTCAGATTTTCCAATTAAACTTTGAGTTCCTGTTCCTTTAAAGGAACTGGGCTAATCCCCATATATAAATTCATCAGCTCTACCTGATCACCACTTTTTGCTAGTTGTGGGTAGCAGTGAGCAAGAGCCAGGCACTAATACACTAGTAGGTGTATGTAGAACCCCAGCATTCAGAGATGGCCCTGTTGTTCCTGGGATGAATGAGAACAAAGGAATTGTTCCTAGAGTGCCAAGGATTCAGGAAGCCACTATGTTATGCCAGTGCTTTGGGGATAATAGGGAGGAACAGTTCATATTGTGTTATTCTGGTTTAGATTATTGAGTCATGGAAAGCACATGTATTCTGCTGGATGCACACATTCCTAAATAATGCTACACATTTCTGATATTTCTGCCATGCACAATATTTGAAGAATGCAGAGTTGTTTGCCTCTTCAGAATTTAACTGGAATTCCTATGGAGTTGAACATTTTGATAAATATAAATTAACTCTCAGCTGGCTAAGAAGAAAAGTGTCCTAAAATGTACTAGTACATGTTTTGATTAGGAATGAAAGAACATTTTATTATTCTACATATACAGACAATTCAAAACATATGCTCTGTACACAGTGTTTTAGGGCAAAGTTTCATCGGTAAAGCAAACTTGATTTACATTTAGTGACTTACTATGGTGACTGCCCAAAGGAGACCTGTATAGTTTTCATGTTTTGTCTAAGGCATAACTGAATATGGAAAACTCTTGCTGGCATACATAGATGACTGGTTGGTTGACTGACAGGATTAGGCTACTAATATAAAAATTTTTGCTCATGGATAAAACAAGGTTCTGAAGTAGTTATTTTCTGAGCATCCATGAACCCTCTGAGGAATTACATAGGTTAGAAGGGATCATGCTTCATAATGTGAATGATAATTTGTGTGATACATAGCCAAAATATTTCTTATCAGATAAATCAATCTGAAGTATCAGACCTGTTTTGGTTTTGAAGAACATATATATTAATTACTACCTGAGAAATGCAGATTCTGAGAACTCTGACTAGAAACTGGGATTTATTTTTTTTCAGTCTGTTTCATTTACCTGTAATACAGAAGAAAGAAGATAAAAATGCTCTAAGTAAATAGGGTTTTGTTAAAAAGTCCTTAAAAGTTCATTTCTATGTTCTTAAAGTACAGAAATAAAAAATCCTAGTAAATTTTACAGCTGATAGAGCTTAATCTTGTTTATATCTTGACTACTTGACAGAGCAGAGAAAAAATCTAAAGGCCTGTTAACCTTTGTTATATGTTAAATAATTGGGCATAGAAGGGAAGTTCTATCCTAGAGACACAGTTCACCAATTAATTTCTTCAGCTTCAGTGAAGTGTCCTGGTTTGGAAAATTAACTTGAATTTAGCTATATGAAACCAAAAGGCATATAAGGATACAAGTTTTATGAAGGAAATTATATATAAATATATATATATATGTATATACACATATGCACACATATATATAGGTGTATTTGTATATGAGGTAAACAACAATTTAAACAGCAGAACAGAACACTCTGAATGTTCTTTGCCCTTCCCTTTGCCATCAGGGGCATGTTGGGGAGCTGTAGAGAGAAGATGGCTGCAGACAGGCTCAACATGGTGGCCCAGCAGACTGGGAGGGCTATTAAAGGAAGCTGGGAAGAGACGTAGCAGCTTCTGGCACCCAGGGGTGCACCCAGCCCCACAGGGCACAGGAAAAATGGGGTTTAGGAAAAGTAAGACAAACCCACATGGTCGACAGGGACATTCCTCAGAATAGATGAGGACACAGCTGGAAGCACAAGCATCTCTGTACTTCTTCAAGGATATCCATCCCTGTTTCCAATATCTATGCAGCTCACTCTTAGTTTTTAACTTGACCAGCAGGTTGTGTCTCAGCCGTGCTGGTCTCTTCCCTTTCCTGCTTGATTACTTACACTTACGGATCGAGAGCTCCTGTGTTCTGTGAAAAGTATATTTAAAAGTCTGCCAGCTTTGCTCTGCTCCTTTGTCCCTGAGTTTAATTTCCCAGGGTGTGCTGTTAACTCCTTGAAGAGCTGGAATTTTGCTTTTCTGAAATTCAGGGTCCTGGCTATACTTCTTGACTATTTTGAGACCCTTAGTAATGCAAATTCTACCAGTGCCTGGTCACTGCTGCCCAGGCTGCCTCCAGTCTTGAGATCCTTGACCAGCTCACCTGCACTGGTGACCAGTAGATCCAGTACTGCATTCCCTCAAGTAGGGCTCTCCGTTTCTTGTCCCAGAAAGTTATCATCAAGGCATTCCAGGAACCTCCTTGACTACCTACTTCTGGCTGTGTTACTTTTCCAGCAAATATCAGGGTAATTGAAGTTCCCCAACAGGATGAGAGTCTGTGAGTGTGATAGCTCCTGTGGCTGGAGCAGGAATGCTCTGTCAAGAGCTTCCCCTTGATCAGGAGGCCTATAGTTGACTCTGAGCACAAGGTTCCCCCTGCTGCTGTGGTCCCTGATTCCTACCCAGAATCTTTTGACTAGCTCGTGGCTATTCTTTAGGGAAAATTCCTCACATTTAAATAATTTCTTAACATAGAAGGCCTCCATCTCCACCCCTCCCTCCCCTCAGAACAGCTGGTAGCCATCAATAGCCACAGGTTTCAGTAATAGCCACTATGTCATAGCCTTCCAGCAGCACAGTAGATTCCAGCTCTTCCTCTTTGTTGCCCATGCTACGGGCATTCATGTAGAGGTACTTCAGCTGGGCAGTCAACTGTGTTCCCTTTCCATAGAAACACTCATTCATTCCGTTGAGATGTTTCCCTGATGTTTCCCTGTTGCCTGTTACTATCACAGGAGCCCCTGGCTCATCTCTATGAGATTTTGGCTGTGCTGCTGTGTCCCCAGCATACTGCAGGGTAATGGGCTAAAGTTCCTTCCTTCCAACATTAACGTGTCGTCTCTCTCTTGTGACACAAAGCATCATTGGTATCATTATCCCCTTCCTCCTTCACATCTACTTGATCATTCCCATGTTCTACTATGAGTCCAAGCTCATTGCTAGCTCTTGCATCTTCCCCGTCATATGTCTCATTGCTTCCTACTTCCCCTGAAATAGCAGTGGAGCTGGTGCCCTGCCCCACAAATATCCCAGACTTATTACCAGAAAGCCTGGTTTTTCCCTTTTCCCCCTTGGAATCTAGTTTAAAGCTCAGACAATGAGCCCAGCCAATTCTTGTGATAAAAACCTTCTCCTGCTTTGAGAAAGATGCATCCCATCTGCTGCCAGCAGGCCTGGCCTCATATAAATTGACCTATGGCCAAAAAACCCAAAGTTCTGCTGGTGGCACCAGGTATGAAGCCATGAATTAACCTGTGACTGAGGGGATAGAGGAGAACACAACCTGTGCTCCGACTCCCTTAACCAATTGTCCCAAGGCCCTTAAGTCTCTCTTGATAGCCCTCAGTTTTCTTCTTTCAAGGTCATTGACACCTACCTGGAAGGTCAGTAATGGATAATAATCTGTAGGTTGTATCAGAGTAGGAAGATTCCTTAGCACATCTTTAATTTTGGCCCCAGTTAAAGTCTGTTTTAAAATCTCCCCGGGGAGACAGCAGACTTCCCTTAGAAGTGGGTCAGGTCTGCATATTGGGCCTTCAGTTCCCTTTAGAAGGCAGTCACCTATAACAATGACTCTACTCTTTCTTGAATCATTAAGCCAACTGTAAAAACAAAAGTCCATACAGCAAGATGTATCCAGTGGTGCCGAGGAAATGACCAGAAAATGGTCTGAATTATGATGAAGGATGAATGTGATGTAAAAAAAGCATGTTGTAAGAATGTAAGATTCATTAAGTTTAGATGGACAGTCCACAGGAGGTTGCATAACATGTTTGCCAAGACCTGGGACATCCAAGTTCCTTCTGTTCCTTTAGAATGAAAAGTAACTTGTTTCCCTTCTTGGTGCTTTGACTCATAGGTCAGGCAAACTGGAAATCATTTTGGCCATGTTTGTTAAGAATAAGCTTCTTTGAGTTAGATGTCATGCCTCAGGAGAGAAACTTGTGCTCTGTCTTCAGGGAATAGTGTTAAATAATGAGCAATCAAGCCTCAAAGAAGGAGAGAATTCAGATATAAAAATGTATTTAACTTTTCCTAACATCTGTCTCTGGACGTCTTCTTACTGGAAAAGTGAGTAAATGCATTGTTCCATAAAGTCTTCTAATCCAACCTGCTATTTTAGAACATAAATTCTTCTCCAGGGGTTGTTTCTGCAATATGATACTGATGCCTACATGGTTTGCAGGTGCCCAGAGTAGATGATCTGGCAGTCCTTCAGCAATTAATAGGCTATGATGTATATATTGCTTCCTATTACAGGCTTTTTCTCTCTGTAAGTTGTCCATAAATCAAACAAGATAATTATTATTTTGCTTGCTATGCATGGTTGCTCAAGGGATTGTATGTATAACCATTCTTTGGACTACAGGGATTTGGCAGCTACTACTTCAACAGCTAATTTGATTATCAGCATTGAGTATTTGATGAAAAGGCTTGTTTAAATCCTACAGAAATGCTTTTATTGCAACCGAATGAAAAAGATGGTTTAAAGTGAGAATTGAATAAAAAAGATTGATAGCATTCCTCTCTTTGAGATAAGGGTGGGCCTGTCTGGCAGAGTGAGAATTGAAAAGGCAGAGAGAGTTGGGGCTGTTTGGCCTGGAGAAGGCTCTGGGGATACCTTATTGCAGCCTTTCATTACTTCAAGGGAGTCTGTAAGGAAAATGGGGACAGTCTTTTTAACAGGGCTTTTTGCAACAGGACAAGGGGTAACAGTTTTAAACTAAAAGAGGGTAGATTTAGACAAGATATAAGGAAGAATTTTTTCAAAGTGAGGGTGGTTAAACAAAAAAATTTCAGGTTGCCCAGAAAGGTGGCAGATGACCCATCCCTGGCAACTTTCACAGTCAGGTTGGATGGGGCCCTGAGGAACCTTATCTAGTTCAAGATGTCTCTGCTCACTGCAGGGGGATTGAACTAGATGATCTTTAAATGTCACTTCCAACCCAAAACATTCTGTTTCTCTGATTATCTGATTAGATTTTAGAAGATGTTTTCTACTGTCTTTCAAGGACCTGAGGTGATACACCTCATCTACAACAGTGGAAACTGTTCCCTGGCTGATAGGTGAGTGTCTTTATCTTTTATCAGTCCTTTCTGTAGGATCACTCTGCTTTACTGTTGTTATTTGGTTTTTATTTCATCATTATCATTAGAATTTTTGGTATCTAAAAAGAGCAAAGGAAAAGTATAAGAATCAGAGTTAATTTTGTTGCTTTATAAAGTACTTAAGCATATGCTGAACTCTATATCAATTATCAATCTTTAGCAAATAATTTTGTCTTTCAAAAACAGCTGAACAGATCAGTAAGTCATAAGAATCAGAATGTAGGATTCAGCATTAAACTGATAATTGCTTTGGTGTACTAGGTTATAATACATCTTCCAGAACATTTCGTAAGGCCTTATGTAGATATTCCAAAGCTTGCAATTTACATTTATGTGGCTAGTTGATGCTGACTGAACACCAGGTGCCCACTAAAGCCACTCTATCACTCCCCCTCCTCAGCTGAAGAGATCATACACTAATTAACATAATGGACAAAACAGACTTGATCTGGGGAAATGAATTGCATTTATTACCGATCTAATCAGAGAATGATCATAAGAAATAAAAGCTAACTCTTACCCTGTCTTTCTCTCACAAGTCTCTTCTACCCATGCTAAAAATGACTCATAATTTTCTCTAGCTCCTCCCCCTCAGTAGTACAAGGGAATGGGGAATGGGACTTGCATTCAGTTTGTCATGCTTTAACTCTGCAGCAACTTCCTCCTCAGGGGAGGAGACTTCACACTCTTCCCTTGCTCCATCCTGGGGTCTTTCCTGTGGGATACAGTTCTTCATTAACTTCTTCAACGTGAGTCCTTTCCACGGGCTGCAGTTCTTCATGAACTGCTGCAGTGTGGGTCCCTTCTATGTGGTGCAGGACTTCAGGAGCAGAGTGCCCCAGCATGACTCCCTCCCCCCATGGGGTCATAAGTCCTTCCAGAAAACCTGCTCCAGTGTGGACTTTTATCTCTCTATGGATCCACAGGTTCTACCAGGAGCCTGCTCTACCATGGGCTTCCAACAAGGTCACTTTGAGCATCCACTGCTCCAGTGTGGGTCCTTCATGGGCTGCAGGTGGGTATCTCCTCCACTGTTAACACACATGAGCTATAGGGAGGCAGCCTGCCTCACCACAGTCCTCTCCATGGGTTGTAGAGCAGTCTCTGCTCTGGTATTTCAAGCACCTCCTCCTCCTTACTTGCTGACCATGGTGTCTGCAGAGATGTTTCTTCCTCATTCTCACTCTTCTCTCTGGCTGCAATTTCTACTGTGAAGATGTTGGGGTTTTTTTCCCATTTCCACCTCACTGATGGGCTCCCTCTTGTCCAGCAACAGGTCTGTCTTGTAGCCAGCTCACACTGGCTCTATTGGACATAGGGGTAGTTTCTGGTAGCTTCTCACAGAAGCCACCCATGTAGCCCCCCACTACCAAAACCTTGACATGCAAACCCAATACAATGTTCAACAAACTTTTTCAATACTTTATATATTTCAAAATGTATTTTTTAATTGTTCATACTACTGACATTTAAAGTACACTGTTTTAAAATGTATTTCTAAATTGCAGCATTAGAGAGGCAATCAGAGAAGGACTTCAGGCAAAACAGATCAATTTCAAACTTTGTAATTGAACAGCAAATCTGTTACTGAAAGATCCTGATGCGCTATCTAAGCCTGTCATGTCTTTTTCTTGCATGAATTAGGGGTAAGTATATCTGGGTTACCAAGGACTGATGAAAAATAATTAAAAATATATATAAATTAGGCATTTTTCAAGGCATTGAATGGTTTTAGCCTAAAACAGTAGGTCTTAAAGGCACTCTACAGCTTACACATTCTAAATGGAAAGATGGAAAATATTTTTCATAGGGAGGGTTACATTTCATTCCAATTTTAAGACTTGGGTTATCTGAAATTTCCAGTGGATGAGTTGATGACATTGATAGAACTGCTGACACATATGTTAATTTTACACCCGAGTTCTGAAAATATTTGAGACCTATTATTTTCCAGACTTTTATATATTTATGGTGACATCAGATGGTGCTGAAAACATAGGCTTGGTCTTGTCTTCTTGGATACCTTTTTGAAATCACGTATTTAAATTCATTTTGGAATTTCCATTGAGTTCAGTGGTACAGGCTGAGGTAGTTAGGCTGAAGAAAATCAAGAGCAATAAAAATAATACCAGCAAAGTAAGAAAAGAACAGTGGGCAAATGATCTAATTTTCTAATTTATTTTCAGATAACAGGGAGAGAGCTAGAAGAAAGGCATAGTCCAGAACTGAATGATACATAAATATCCCAGCCCTTCTGGGAAACACTACTGCACAGGGATAAGAAGGTCAAGGAAGTGACCATCTAACCCTTTTGTTATTTTGTGTTTCATTCCCTCTGATAGTCTGATGTGGACAAGAAAGGTGAAGCAAATCCTTTATTCCTTGGTGTCCAGAAGTCTCAGGCAGTGTCTAGGCAGTCAGTGCAGAAATACTGTGAGGGCTGAGGGTAACTCCCTTCCACTGCCTCTCTCTGCCAGCTGGTTGTTATCTGTCCCTTGCTGGAAGCTATCACTCCCACAGCAGGAGCAGTGGAAGGAATTGTCTCATCTGCTTCAGCCAGATATAGAGTCAACTGCTTTCATTACAGCGCCTTCAGAAGCAAGTTCAACTTAGGAAATGAATTTTTCACTGATATGAATGAGAATTGTTCATAACTTGATCTCCGGGTTCATCTGCAAATTGGCTTGTCTCCAAGCAGAGATGTAATGAAGAAAAAAACTGCTTAAGGTTGGAACACAGACGTAACATAAACCAGTGTGGTAATTTTTTGCAGTGACTTTTGACCACGGTCTTATTAGCAACATCAGACTCAGCAGGCATGCACTGCAAAACCCAGTATAAAATGGCAGTAAGAAAAATTCTAAACATCAGAGTATTCTCTTTGTGGTATTTCTAGCTAGCACTCTTTGCAAATCTTATTTCTTTTGGCCTTATGCCATTAGGAACTGAAATAATAAGGACAATAACTCTTTCAGAATATGTGAACCAAAGGGGCACATAATGTAATAAAAGTATATTTCTTCCCCTGATTAATATACAAACAGCCATCAAATAGTACAGTCCTTTCACTAAAATTATTTCTCCCGTGATTTTTTCTAGGAACATTCTAGAAAGAATATGAATGTTAACCTGTTATTAATGATTTATGAACATTTATGAGTGTTTATGGTACTGTGCTACCAATGTTCCTTATAATATAGATATATAGCATAATAAATTCCTGACCTTTGCTAGGATCATTTGTGAGAAGACTCATGTCTAGAGTATCAGTATTTGCATAAGGAGTCATTGATTTTTTTACCTGTGAAGACTAGACAGGATGAAAATAAAAAGAGCAAATGAACTGCTAACCCACTGTGTGTAGGAATCACTGCAGTGATGGGGCCACAACTCCTCATTCCAACAGTTTCATGGTTTGACAATCCATTTGTTCATACCTTATTAGGCAGGTGTAGATAATAAGCCAAAGTGGTGTGACTGTTTTGCAGTAAAAACATTCCCAGTCTCAGAGGAATTTTAAATTTTGGTTCTTATTTCTGTTTTTACAAGTCAAGTAATTTTTCCAAGTTATTGATCTATGAAATAGGCATTAAAATTTGTAAACTGCAGAAACTTTTTAATGTTACTTAAATTGTATGGCATGTCAAAAATATAGACTTCCTCTAGTCCATATTCATTTTATTTCCAGAAAATCCCCAAATCCAAAAACCTCAATAATGAAGAATTGCTGCTAGAGAGACATAATGACAGGGACTCATAACATGATATATTTAAGAGAGTAGGAGGGGAATTCAGCTGTGCAACTTCTAAGATACATTTTCCCAGCTATTCCTTGATGACTGCAGGAAAAGAGTGGTTTAAATCCACCCACTAGTCTGCATGGGACCTAGACACCTACACTAACTTATGGTAACATCTTGATTAAACCAGAATATTTTATTCTTGAGAGAAAGACTGGAAGCTTGTAAAACTATTGGTTTTGCCCTGTAATGATATAGCATCTTCAAACTTTATACATGTAGCACCAGGAAGGCATAGGAAGTACCAAAATCTAATTTTTAGTGCCCTGTTAATTTTCACTATCTTTAAAAGTTCACATAGGTCAGGTGCTTTCATCATCAATTTGACTAAGGTGAAAGATGGATAAATATTATTGTACAGTGGCAGTCTGATCCTAAATCCTTAGGTTTTCTATCATTAGCCATTTGTTCTGTTCTTGTGATTGCATGCTAGGCACCTCTGAGTACCTGCTTTTGTAAGTCTGTTGTTACAAGGAAGGTCTTCTTTAACCACTAATTTGTGTGACTTCACTTGCATGTCTACAAAAATACTAAGGTAGAAAGGAACTAATAGGCCAAATCCCACAGTAGGCTAAAGGCAGGGAGTTGTGAATAGTGTGATCTGTAACATGCAGACATTCTGTACCCTATACACTCTAAGGACATTTATTTCTTGGTAACCAATACATTTATCCATGTGCTGTTTTCAATGCAATGAAGTTGACCTTGGTTATCTTTGGCTCTGTTTTTGTATATACAGCCAAAACCAGAGAAGACACTTCTAAAAATTCAGAGCAGTGTATAACTTTACATTTCCCCCCATTTTTCTTTTGCTGTTCCCTGGAGTCAAGGGATGGGTTCCAGAAGGAACTGGCTCTCAGTAAACAATTTTTAGTTGTCCAGTGGGACTGCCTCTGCATGCTGTTGTGCATCCTTGCTACTCACTTTTACTGGCAGCCACTGTAGAGCCAGAAGACAACTTGCATTTGTTCATTTTTTTCTCAATGCTGCTTCTGAAAAGAAGGGTCACCTGGTACAGGGTGTGAGATGCTGCTGCTTAAAGTACATTACTTTAGACTAAAGTAATGGTCTACTCTTTAAAATTCTTGTCTGATTATAACTCAGAGAGTGTAAGCCACTTAAGTGTCATCAACCACTTTTATATCTGAGATGGTGAAAGGCAGAACTTGTCACACAGCCAGGTTCTTAGGTTCCAAAACCTTTATTTGGGTAATTTCTAATATGCTGTTGAAAGATATCTGTCATCAGGACTTCACTATCTGCTCTCTGTGTAGGGTTTCTTGGAATTAATGTAATTCTTTATAGGAGGTTAAAATAAAGCAACTGTTTTTATATTTTCAGGTGAAAAAAAAAGAAGTTTGTGTTTTATCTTACCTTATCAACACTAGACTTTACAGTACCTCTGCTTCCTGTTATTTTCCTTTGTAGTTTATGTTGTCATAACATATCCATAGTTCTTCCCTTAATCTCAGGGAGGAAAGAAACAGTAAAAATTAAGAAGTACAAGCCTGTATAAGCTCCCTGGGTCAACTTGAGCTTTCATTTGGGACCAGACTTGGAAAAGTTACTAGCACAGAAGATTCTGAAATTTTCTCTTTGCTTCTTTCTGTTCTTCAATATCTCTATTTCCTGAACCTTCCCTCCATTTGCTCCCTTCTCTATCATCCATCAAACATGTTGCTTCTTTACACCATTAGCACTGTGTTCAGGCTGCTACACAATGTCTTACAGTAGTCTTCTGATTGCTGCATTGGTGTCATTTTTCAAGTACAGGCTAGTTACTGAATAAGTTTTAAATCCTGGATACCAATGGTATTATTCTACTCAGATGAGAAATTTACTCTTCTCCTTCATCATCAGTATACTAGAGATGTTGCCCTTGTTTCTTCCTAGTTCTGTTATGTCTGTCTGACATTGCTAGCCTCCCTTACACCTATTCTGAAGAGCAAGAGAAGACAGTAGGATTTTCCATTAATTTTAACTATTTTATTGCTGAAGCAGGACCTATCTCTTCTATTTTTTCCTTTTTTTCCTTTTTTTTTTTTTCTTTTTTTTTTTTTTTTTCCCTTTCATTTTGATAAAAAAAATTTTTTCTACTTTAAAAGGGAGATAAAAGTTTGGTTTTTTTTTCTTTTTTTTTCCAACAGAAAAAAGTGATGTTTGGTAGAAACACAATACATGAAAAAATCACCAAGAAGGTAATTAAGCAGGTTACTCACAGAAGTGGTGTGGTCTGACTGCATAAAGCTCTTAAGTGACCTAGACCAACTTTGGTGTTAGCCCAGCTTTGAGGAGCAGATTGGACTAGGTGGCCATGGACATCCCATCCTCACATGGTGCTACGCAATCATACTTGGTGTGTCCTGTGCACCACTGGGCCATGGGTACCCTTAACTTAAACACTGTGTGCTGCAGGCTGAGTGCTCTTCCCACTGTACCAGACTCAGTCACACCATGGTCCTATCATAGAATCAGAGAATGTTTAGGACTGGAAGGGACCTCCAAAGGGCATCTAGTGCAGCCCCCCTGCAGGGAGCAGGGACACCCTCAACTAGCCCAGGCTGC
>JAOEGS010006445.1:18526-39468 GCA_025447755.1 Corythornis vintsioides | reverse complement strand
TATTGCTCTCTACAGCTACCTGAAGGGAGGTTGTAGGGAGGTGGGGGTCGACCTCTTCTCCCAAGTTCAAAATGCCAAGACGAGGGTCAATGGCTTCAAGTTGCACCAAGGGAAATGTAGGTTGGATATCAGGAAAAAATGTCTTTCCAGAGAGGGTGGTTAGGCATTGGAATGGGCTTCCCAGGGAGGTGGTGGAGTCCCCATTCCTGGAAGTGTTTAAAAACCATGTTGATGTGGTGCTGGGGGACATGGTTTAGGGACCCTGGCCGTGTAGGGCTAATGGTTGGACTTGATGATCTTAAAGGTCTCTTCCAACCAAATGATTCTATGATTCTATGATCAAAGAACCCAAAGACCTCCTGGTAACAGCACTCCCAGAGCCATGAGTTCACCTGTTGCCTTTTGTGTTGATTTCCTCATTGACAGTTGCCACTGAAGGGACAGAGGAGAAGACAATTTGTGTTCCTGATCCCTTAGTCATCTGTCACAAGGCTCTAAAATATTTTTTTCATTGATTTTGGGCTCTTTTTACCCACTTCATCACTTCCCACCTGAAATACTAAAAGGGGGTAATAATCAGAGGGTTTTACTACGGCAGGAAGTTTGTCCAACACATCCCTAACCCATGCCCCAGGGAGGCAGCAGGCTTCCCTTTGAAGTGGGTCAGGATGGTATCTTGGCACCTCAGCAGAGAGTCACCCTCAACAGTAACCCACCTGCTTTTCCTTTTTGAGCCAGTTGTGATGGTGGGTCTGTGATGTCTTGATCTTTCTGGCCCAAGTGAACCATCCTCCTCTCATACCTGCCCTGCAAGGGTAACTGGAGAGGCCAGAAGGGGGTTCACCTGTTTGCCCAAGCAGGGACCTGTTTCCATTCTTCCCCTTCTCTGACATCCCCTCCTACTGCCTGGTGCCAAGAAGGGAAGGGGATCCTATGGTTTCTGTGGGACCTCAACCTGTTTCCTTTCTCTCAGGGAGTGGGTTCACCACCTGTCAATCTCCATCTCACACTCCCTGATACTCCTCAACCTCTTCATCCTGTAGCTCAGACACTTGGCCAAGCAGATCAGCCACCTGACTGAGCAGATCACTCCCCTGGTCACATCTGACACAAGGGGCTGTTTCCACTACCCACCAGTGCCAGGCTCTGGCACTCTCTGCAGCCAGAGGCCTGAATGCCAACATGTTTGCACAGGGCCTCTGTCTGGGTGCCCACAGCTTTTCCAGCAGCCTTCAGTCTGGTAGCAACTGTGGCTGGACCTCTACAGCAACCAACACCTCGGAACTAATCAGTTGAGATGAGCATCACCAACTACTTAGAAGGATTGAACTCACCTGTACATTGGCAGAGGCTCAGTGCCCTGCCATCTGTGCTGAAAGCAGCTGGAGCCCTGCCTCCCAAAAGCACCCACAACCCCTCAAAACACACCCTATACTCTGTGAGCAGGAGCTACCTCACACTCTCCCTGAGGCTTCATATAGCCCAGTGGGCTGATCAACAGCAGGTGGTGCCCCTCTGTAGATTAGTAGATGTTTAGTAGCTGGTTTAATTTGTCCACAGGGGAGCTGGCTCTGTCCAGGCTCTCAGTAGCCTGCCCACCAACAAGCAGCCCCAGCACAGGCAAAGGGCTTCACCCAGCTTCAAAAAAGCCCTCAAAAGAGCTTTTTGTTGGTCCTTTTTGCCACAGATCCCTTCTCCCGTGCAGTCTTACCTGTCCTGAAGCTGGTCACAGCAGAAATGACTGCTTGGCACATTGGGACTTATTGTTGTCTCTGCTTTGCTCTCCATTGAATACTTCCTCTAGTCTGCAGTTTCATACTTAAAGAAAACTGTCTTTTTTATAGATCTCAGTCCTGAGTCCTTCATGAACCTTCTACAATTGGGGCAGGTGTTCTGCATCCTTTTGCCAGCTACCTCACCAAGACACAATTACTTTATTTAGGAAACCTTTGTGGGTTGTAATCTTGAGCCTCTTGTGTATGGGATAGTGCTCTGAGACCTCCCCCTGCTCCCAGATAACCATGGAGAAAACATGTTCTGGCATATTGATGGATATTTATCACCCAAAATAAGAATGTGCACTGTGCTCTGTATAAATGTCTCTGCAAATAGAACTCTTCAAAAGAAAAAATAAAACATACTTAAATAACAGCAGTAATGCTTCACTACAGTATTTCATAAATGCTTCACAGACACAGTGATTGGAGACATATTATTTTCAACACTCAGGTGCCCAGAGGAAGTGGTGAAAACTCCATTATTCAGCAATTTAAAAATAAGATTAATAAAGTACTAAGAGATTTAGTATATAACACAGTTTAACTTTGAGAGGAGGCTGAATGACCTTCTCCAATTCAATCTACAATTGTTGACATTGGTACCATCACCACTGTATATTTAGTAGGAGGTTAAAATACCATTTGAAAATACTCATTATGGTTTAGGGACATCTAAAAAGGTGAAGAATCTTATATGAGTTTTGAAATCCATATGAAAAAGAAAATTTGGTTTTGAGCAATAATGGAAATCCATATATCTTACAGAAAAATTTAACTTGCTTTTGGTGCCCTTAAAGGTAGTTACTTCTAGCAAGAACTGTATTCCTTTCAAATAGGTTTTGAATTATTGTTGAGAGGGATGGCTTCTCAGATGTTTTGTTGCTTATAATTAATACCAGAGTAAAATAAACTATTTTAATTATTACATGCAGCTTTTGTTTTGAAAAAAAATGTCCTTACTTGTAGGTGCTACTAAAAAGAATCCATCTAATTTGTGGAAGAAAGTATGGCTGTGTAATAAATAAATTTACACTTATGCACATCTATGCTTTAAAAAAATGGACTGAAAAGTAAGCAAAAATGCTGAAAGTTCTGTAGCTCCCAACAAGGAACACAATAAAACAAACACCTCAAAACCCCACCAATTTATTCTAGAAGTGCAGATCATAAATTCGTATTATTATGATATATTTTAGGACTCCCACTAATGTAGGATATATGACAAAGTATAAAGTCAGTGAAAGGGAAATTATGTTATTTAGCAAAACCTTGGAATAAAGGCTTCCTGGTTAGACTGCAGGTTTCCAAACAGCATTTTGAATGTATCTTAGTTATAACTTCAGGTATTGACTGTTTTCATCCGTAAGCAAAGTAATCATAGCATTGTTTCTGTTGGAAAAAGACCTTTAAGATCATTAATTCCGACCCTTAACCTAACACTGCCAATCCCACCACCAAACCATGTCCCTGAGCATCTCATCTCTGTGTCTTTTCAATATCTCCAGTGATGGTGACTCCACCACCACTCTGGGTAGCCTGTTCTGCTGCTTTTGTTTGAGTTTTTCCTAATATGCAACCTAAACCTTCTCTTATACAACTTGAGGCCCTTTGCTCTTCTCTTATCACATGTCTTCTCCTAATATAAGACATCTTGTCTTATATTAGAGACTGACCCCAACCTTTGTCAGTGGTCACATGCCTCAGCAGCCTGTGCTGCTGCCATCTCCAGCCCTCCTGAGGAGCAGCTGGAAGCTCAGAACCTTGTCTTTTGAAGGGTATGCTGCCCACTGCTGACAGCTGCCATATGCTTGCCACAATTATACAAAATCAAACTTTATTGTCACCAACATTTCATTTGTTCTCACTGCTGGGCTGAACCTTTGAGATAATGCAGTCAGTTGACTGAGAGTTGGGGTCAGGAGTTTTTCTGTCTACAAGTTCTCCAAAAACTGAGATCACAAAAATGTCTTATCTAGCAACGTATCTAGTATTGGTGAAGCACCCATTTTTAGAGAAAAGTTTGAAGTTGATGAAGGGGATGAAAAGAATCAAGTTCATCCTTATCTGAATCCAAAGGCATGAAGGGTATAGCTAGCAGCTGTGCTTTAATGCTTGGCATCTCTGTAAAATTGCTAATGCATTACTAAGGTGTCTTGGCCAACTCAGTAGGAGAGTTGAGAATATTGTAATCCAGCAGTGTAAAAGGAAAAGCTGTAAATGCATTTGCAAATGGGTTTTAATTACATATTATATCTTCCATCTCCTCCTCTTCAGGTTAGCTTGTGCCTGTTTGTGTTGGCAATCCAATTGTGTAAATGACATTACACAGACTGGATTACTCCAACTCACTGTAGCTCAAACTGTTGAAATGTTCAAGCAGAATCACTCTGTCAGCCAAGAGCAAAGTTTGTTTTCCAAGGCAGAAACAAACAGCACCTGCATTACCCGATATATTTTTCTTTCACTCAGGTAATTCATCCCTGTGCAAGTTGCAAATGTTACTGCAGAGTGTATCAGAGCAGGGTGTTGCAGATATCCCTCAGAACATTTCTCCATCAGAACACATCCTAGCCTCTCCACTGAAGTAGGACCTTCTGTGCCAAACGGGCTGGAAGCCCACACTGAGCTCTTACATCAGTCTGGCTCCTGCACACCCCCCCCAAAAAAATGGTCCAAGTCTACAAAGTCTGCCAGGCCTATTTACACATTAAAGTGCACTGCTAATCTAGCAATTTCATCATACATCTGTGGAGTCCTTGTGGTATACCAAAATAAAATCACCACTGGAGTGAGAGTGGAATAGCATCGGCACCACCAGCATCATACTTGGGTTAAAAACTATATGAGAACAGCCTGATGCCTTTTAATTACAGATGTATTGGCTTCCCCCACTTCACTTTTTTATCTGCCTGCTGTTTCCCACAGAATTATGACAAGGAGCAGGAGAATGCATGACTCCCAGGAGCAAAAAGGCAAACAGCAATCCAGAGGGTAGGCAGGAATGTCAAAACAGATGCTCGGAGATGACAGTAAACCTCTCCCACCATGCCCTCCCTTCATGCAGTAAGATATTTTCCTGGGTATAATAGTGTCCTGCCAGGGTGTTTAAACAGTAGAAAGCATTCACACAAAGTCTTGTCCTTTACCCTTGTGTGCACAAATTTGACCAGGAAAGTTGGCTCAAGCATGGAATCCCCCTGAGGTTTGAAGGGACTCAGGCTTGGGGTTTTGGAAAAGCCTGAGTGGAAGACTGAAATCCATCTCTGACTTCCTGAATGTCCAACCTCTGGGAAGTACCTGCATGTAGCAATATTTTTTCATCTCAAATAAAATACATTATAATTTTGGATGCCCCACTCGCAGACACATTTGGGTAGGAACTTTTCATTGTGAATAAAGAATTCTGTTTTCCCATTCAATATTGAAAATGCAAGAAGAATATTTATAATCTCTATTACACACTGGATTTATACATTTTTGAAATAAATGAGAATATATATGCATTTTGGAGAAAGACCTCAAGGAAGGAATTTTTTGGATCATAGCTAAATGATGTGAGAAGTTTTTACAGAGGCCAAGAGGCCCATCTTTTTTGTTCATGTGAATGCTCAATACTAGAAGCATCCTCTACCAAGCTAAATGACCTTTAAATAAACCAAGAAAACAATACATATAAGGGAACAATGTCTTGCATACATCTGAAATCTACAAAGATCCCTAGAGAAAAATGGGTGTTTTCAGTTTATTTTATATTCATATCTATACAACAAAACAGCTTTTGCCTGAGAAATGTCTATAAGCATCTGTGTATGCAAAGCATCTGAATAAAAGGACCTTAAGAAATTGAATGCTGTATATTTGAATATTTTTTTTTCTGAACTCTGTAAAGCATGGATGGGTAATGTAGAAGTTGCTTTCTGCTTGAAAAAGGCACCACAAGATGGCACCTTCTGAAGAGAATATTTAACATTTGAATGAAAAAAAAACCAAAAAGTCCTTTTATAAAGGACTGTTATTGAACATATGGTGGATATGAATGAAAAATGCAACAGGGACTAAGCAATAAGATGGGGAAGTGTAACATTATCTTTGGTATTATAAATGTGCAATCCATGACTGAAAACTTTTATATATGCTTTTAGCTTTGTGACGAATCCAGTAACTCTACTCTGTATATGTTACATTCTGGTAATGAATACCAGGTCTTAAAGTAGATTTTTCAACCCTACATAGCAGATTTGGGAATGAGCTACTGAGCCCCCAAAATCTATACAGGAGACAATGATAGCTGCAAAATACAAACATATCCCAATTTTCCTTAGGAAATCAAAATTGTATTTTGGTGAATGATTATAAATTTAAATAAGAATAGTGAAAATTCTAGGCATATTTTAAGACTTAACTGGCAAGGATGAGTAGACAGGAACTGATACCATTCCTCTATGGAATGTAACTGAAGATGCACATGCACAAACACATTTCATATTTCACATACACACAGGGCTAGTATGCACACAGACACATTTCTTGAAGGGCCACCTTCTTTTTCCACCTTTTTTTTTTTTTTCCCTGAACAACTGTTAGGAGTGTTCCTTAATCAAATTCTTTTAAAGATACTGTGACTGTTAAAGTGTTTGAAAAAAGTACAAGTAAAATAATCACCTTCCCTAGCAAAACATTTTTCAATAGGATTGTATTTGGTAGGTGTACCTACCAAATTATCATTTTGCATCTCTAATTCCAACATTTACTGATGCCTAATGCAAAATAAGTGTTTTCATGTTTAATAGCTGAAAAAATGTTGGGTTTTTTTTTCTGTTATACACACACTGAAAGCCTGAAGTATGTTCTCCTTCATACAGTGTGTATGTGCTGGCCTTCATTCACTCTGCCAAGGGAAACTCTCCTACTTCCAGGACAGAGGAGTATTAGGAGGCAGGGAGCTGGGGGAAGGCAATGGCCAACACATCAACAGGACAAAGTGACTCATCCTCCTGACTCTTCTTCAGCAAACTGAGTTTAACAACCTCCTGGCCTTGAGGTTCCTGAGATGGAGGGTTGGGGTGTCAAAGTAAAACTAGTCATAAACCGTCCTGGTTTTACAAATCTCCAGGGGAGCAGGAATGAGTGAGAATCAAGACTGGATTATGCAAGCTGATTGTCAGTCCTGAGGGAGATTTTCAAGAAACACAGTCATCAATAGACCAATTCAGCCCTTCTGCTATGGATTCTGCTTTTGGCTCTAGAGCTCCCTGTGTCTTCTGACAAGTATGAATAGGACAGATGGTTTCCTGTTAGCATTGGTATCTCTTTCTATTCAGAAATAATTTTCCTGTGCTATTTGTGAAGTAGAAGTTGACAGAATTTTTCAGATGTTTACCAGTGTGGCTGTCAGATTGTCTGATGCCAGGAATGATAGCAATATATCTGTCTCCAGAAAAAGGAACTCTATTCATTTAGCCTTCCTCTTTTTACTGTGTACTCTTGCAGAAATAAAACAAATGGTTTGCAGTGATACATCTTAGATAATTGGCCCCTGGAGATCTGCCACACAAGCCAGTGAAACACACTTGAATGCCTCAGTGTAAACCATTTAAAAGACCTTCTAAGCCAATCTTACTGGGTCACTGAATCAGAACATGGCAGAGATGTGGTTAAACTTGTGTGTTAATCTTTCCATTTCCATGTACTAAATTCTATTTCAAACACTTCGGACAAAAAACCTCTATGAAATTTGTTATATTAAATTTAGACACTAGAGAACATCCTTTACCTAATCAAGAAATGTTAGAAATATTAAAAAATCTGAAGCTGAAAATTGTTTGCTTCAAATAATTTAATTTACAGTTCTTAGCACATCCACTTGTGATGACATCCTGTCATAAAATCCAATTGCTTCATAGAACACTATACTGGCAAATTATCATTTGTAGTATAATGAGATTAACAGAGGAATATCAATTCAAAAGAAAGCAGATTCTGTGAAAATTAGTTATTAAACTCTGTTGCCACCATGTGTAGAATGATAGTCTTTTTCCTGCACTGTAATTTTACATGTCTGAAAGACTATACAGATAAATAAGATAAATAAAATACTGTGTGTTTTAAAATACATTGTATTTTTAGAACAAAATACGAAACACAAAATTTAAATTGGTCAAGTACCAAATGGTTCAAACGACCCTGCTGTCAATTCTGCCTTATTATTAACAGGTCTTATTTGCAAGTATGGAATTTATGGTTTCTGAGAACATGATATTTTCTTTTGTGTCAAGCACAATGAACAAAATGTATATACACCTGAAGTATTAACAAGGGCAGAGTAAAACAGGAGAATAGATAAAGGCAAGAGCCACAACATTGCACAAAATATAGAACAAATTATTTATTATGATCTGAGGTTCCGACCAGTCACACTGACCCCTTCACAAACTTCTACATTATGTCAGCCTGTAAAAATTGATTGCTTCACTTTCTAGGTAAGTCAGTGATATGTGAGTTCACTGAACACAATGCCTTTATAATAGCCATTAATCTTCATGGAAAAAAATACTCCATGTGCTCTGGAATGCACTGCATCTATTCGCCTCTAAAACCTCATCTTTGTTCCTAGTAATTACCATCTGTTTCTAATTTCTGATATTCTGTGTCGGTGGTAAAGACTATACAAGCTTCTGTACACAATGAACTAAGATAGTTACTATATTTTTATATAGTAAAGCCATTTTTCTAAAAGCAATACATAAAATTTAACTTGTAAAGCAGAATATAACATACTTTACTGATGCCAGTTTAAACAAAAGTAGGAACTAGAGACCATTTACAGATTTTGCTTTGAGCAGCCCATAGATTTTGCTTTTGTGTATGCCAGTGTTACAAAAAGTCCTTACAAAATGAAACTTTTTTGTAAGAACAAAAGAAAACAAAATGCTCATATTATTTTTTTTTTTTTTTTCAATACAGGCATTTAGTTAATGTAAATAGCATCCTTGCATAAAAGAGTCAGGTCATATTGCACTTCTGCATGAAAACAATCATTGGGAAAACTCCAAGCTTTACACTTTTATATTTGAACCAAATCAGGGACTCTCAGAATATCTATTTTAACATAAATCAGATGTTTAAAGGATAACACCATAGCAGCTTTGTGGTAGAGGCCTCTTTCTTCCCTAGCTTTGATTTCAACTCTTGCAAAGCTTGCAAACTTGCAAAGAATTTTCAAAAGATAGGCAAGCTTGGCCAGCAGGGGCTTCTATCCCAGGGTTCCTTGACTTGATTGAAGGTTTGCTTGATTTGTTTTCATCTCAAATGGTAAAAGAAATCTACACAATGTACCCACCTAACACAAATGCCATCAACTTAAAAGTCACAACTCCTCTATTAACTGACATGCTGGGTCAAGCTTTGAGGAAAACATAAAACCCCACAACAAGCTACTACATATTCCATGAGCTATTTTAAAGAAAACAGTTCAAGAAGATGAGAACTGTGGATTTGGGGTTGTAGGTAGACGGAATTCTTCCTTCAAGACAACTGGCCAATGCTTCCAAAAATCCATTGAGCCAAGAACCTGCATCACTCTGCATGTCAGGTAATTCTGGGACCTGATCCAAAACCCACTGAAACAAATGGAAACAACACGATGGTGAATTTCCCACTTGGCTCAGTTAAGCCTGTCTAGTCCCAGTACCTCACAACATCTATAATCTCTACACAAAAAAAAAAAATAAAAAAAAAAATTATGTCAATCTTGCAGAATCAATTTAATAAGATTTTACTTGTTCTTACATGTTATACAGGCCTAGAACACCACAGCTCCCCATTATGTTGTGCTGATAGACCCTGAATGCACCTCTGTCTCCAGTGGGCCTTCTGCAGGCTCCTCTCCTCTGGCAGCACTTTCCAGGGTTCAGGAACACTGAAATATTACTCTTTAGATCAGGGCAACAATGCTAGGACAAAGGTTGGACTTGATGACCCTGGAGGTCCTTTCCAAACATATTGATTCTGTGATTCTGTGAGTAGGAAGGATAATATGTATGAATAGAAAGATAACAGGTAATTGCCAGACCACATATTTCACTTATTTGTCCCAGCTTGACAATGAGAATAATTTCTTAGATGGTGCCAAAGTATCAGCTTATCTCAGCTTTTCTTTGAATTGGGATCTGTATAATATATCTTTGGAGAAATACAACTATAGATAAAAGAGTTGTTTTGTCCTTGTAATTGCTAACTATGAACACATCAAGAGATTAGATAATGTGGAAAGGGAAGGGATATCTAAGTTAAAGAACAATGTTGGCACAGAACTATCATGCATAAACCAGCCAGGAACTTGGTCTGGAAGCCATAATAATTCAAATAATCAAAGGAATGCTATTCTGTAATTACTTTCCTGAGGCTATAGTATGGACTAGAAATCTAACCAATTTTAAAATATATTTATGAACAGGATTAGATGAAGTGGTTTCTGAAGTAGTGAGGGACTTAAATCAATAACACAAGAAGTACTTTCCAGTGTTGGATCATGAGATCATAAACTAAACTACTGCTGCTCTACTCTCCTTCAAGTAGCAGCATGGAGCAAGAAATTAATTTCATGTCTCTATAGTAAATTCTCTGTTATCCAGTATGTCATGGGATTTAGTTATCCTGGATAATAGTAGTGGAATATGCTGGCCAGGCCAGATTAAGCCTGAAACTAGCAGAAATTTATGCCTTGAGTTTCCTGCAACCATATCCTGAGCAAATAAATTGTAACACACCAGATCTGAGCCCTGGAGCTCTTGGATGTCAGTGTTGGGCTTCTAAATATTTCAGGTTACAGACAAAACAATGGTGTGGGACCAGTACCCTGTTTAATGCACTGCTATGCTTGAAAATCTGAGGAGTTTAGTGCACAGACCCATGCAGCTCTGCAGGACTGAGCTTCTTAAGTCTGGCTTAATGCCAGCTATGTCAGTCCACGCTAACTTAATAAACAACCTGTCCTAGTTGTGTGCAGCTACCTGGCCATAATAAAACCTCTCAAAACACAGCCTGTTGCAAAAAGAGAGCACAGCCCCCAGTGTGGTCCTTCTGTAGCTAGAAAACACCTGGGGCCCTTGCAGACTTTTCTGGCATCCAATGAGCAGTGCTGGGAATAGATGGTTTCATTACCTCCAGATAATGTGATTCCTCCAATTGTGTTCACACCATACTGCACACATAATTTGAAGCTGATAGACATTCAACTCCTATGGAACATCTTAGATTTTCCTCTTAACTGTCCTGCTGAGTGGCAGAGTGTTTCTCTGTCCCAAATTGTTATTTTATTTTGATCCTCTACCACCATTAACAATCTTGCATGGATAGATGGGTGCAAAAATGGGTGATGTATAACCAGCATGCACAAACATCCACTATTTTCATTCATTCTCTCTCCTGAGGAAATGAATATGAGAGTTCTTGTAAAGACTTTTTTGTTTTGGTTTGGTTTTAATTTTTATTTCTTTCTGATGGAAAGACTGGCTTCCTGGAAAATGTGACTTTCTCTTGGCAAGCTAGTAGGTAGAAGTTTTTTCCCTTTGTTTTTGTTTACATCATTTCTTTTTCTTTATATTTTTTTTTCAGCAACAGTTAAACTATCTTGTCTGATATTTTCTGTAACTATTCATCCAAAGGAAGACACTGGTCACAGAAAATTTCACATATATGCTTTAAATTTGCAACATTATAAATCAGAACATGAAATATGCCACACAATCTGACAGTCCTTCAATATTCTTCATCCTC
Source organism: Corythornis vintsioides (assembly GCA_025447755.1). Classification (NCBI taxonomy): domain Eukaryota; kingdom Metazoa; phylum Chordata; class Aves; order Coraciiformes; family Alcedinidae; genus Corythornis; species Corythornis vintsioides. The sequence goes on along the minus strand of JAOEGS010006445.1, from coordinate 27,913 downwards.
TAGCTTGTCTCAGTTGACTTCCAGTTAGTTTTGACTAAAATCTCGAGAAAATTTCCTTCTGTTGGGAAATCCTTTTACTGTTTTTAAAGGTCTTTTCTATAGAGCTGAAAGAAAGATTAATTTAAAAAAAAATCCCTGGAAATATTTTTTTTTCTTTCCCATAGCCAGTTCCTCTTCATAGATGAAGGCACTTGGAAGCTTTGAGAGCCCTGGCCCTGGGACCAGAAGATAAATGCTGAAAGCCCAGGAATTCCCAGCCCTTGCATATGGCATAATTGTTTGTGAAATGTGAAACCTAGAAATTCAGAGTTCCCTAACAGAATCTGACAAAAGAAATAGTTTTACTGGCAGAAATCCTAGCTGGCTCTATTTTTACTGGCAATTCAAGTTGCTGGTCTGAACTGTCCAGAACAGCAGGTGATTTGAGATCATCTCTCTGGTCAAGCCCCACAAAGCTGTCTATTTGTGAGATTCAAACCTAAGAGCAGGTCTGCATTTCTCTTCCTGGGAGGGTAGGTGCATAAAGGTAGTCAAGTGGAAATACTAGGCAAAAATGTTACCTGGACACACTCCTCCCTTAAGCTGTGAATCCTCTTCTGAAGACTTGAATGCTAACTTTGGCCAACAGCCTCTTCGTCCTAGGTCACAGACCCAATTTCTCTCTGAATCTCAAGATATTCAACCTCAGAGCTCCTACTTCCTAGAGGAATACCTCTAGGCTATACTCAGGATTGCAGAGTAGTAGCAGACTGACATGAAAGGAATAAAGAGTTGGATGAGTAAGGAATGGGGTTGTCCTGCACAATGAATGGAAGGAGAATGGTGGCTTCAACTGCACATTGCTACTGCCCAGCATGGTCTCCTGCCACCCTATCATTTAATGCAGTCGATTCCAGCTGGTGCAGGTCAGAAAAACTCAAGTGTGTCTCCTAGGCTAATAGCTGATACAATCTAATGGCCAGGTCTACTCACACAAGTAAACTAGCTGATCTGACTCCCCAAAGCAGATTTCAGCATTACAACAGAACAACATTTGGAAAAGATGCCCTTATGTTTTTCGTCTGGCTAGTATGTGAGTGCTGTATCTGTTAATTGAAATTACTAGATCAAAGGACTAAGCTTTTAGCTAAATAACAAGCCAGTTAAAAGTCCTTAAACAAACCTAACAGATTTTTATACATTTGCACAAGGGAGAATTTTAACATGTGTGTCTATCTGGCTTCATCTTTAGTAACGAATGAAAAATGATAGGTGGATGGTTAACAGTTGGTGCCAGAATCAACATTCCTTTTCTTCCTAGAAGATGAAGATTTAAAGATTTTCCCATCAGAAGAATTTATGCGAGGATTTATGGATCCTAAAAAAGTTGGCTTAACCTGTATTATTCCTCTGTCTTTCAGAAATTTTGTTTATAACTAACTTTTTAAACATAAAAATAGAGAGGACTTCTTCAGAAAGTCCATGAGACCACATTGTAAGGCTGCTTATTATCTTTTCTATTTATTTAACACGTTCTGTAAACTTGTTATAATACTTATCACTGGAAAAAACTGCTAAGTGACACAAACTGCATACAGTAGTATAATATTCTGGTCAGTAATTAAACTAAATTGTACTAAATCCACCCATTCACACCTCTAGAAAGTTATTTAAATTAGTTTCCTTTCTCTGGAAGGTGTTTCTGCTTTCACTCACCTTAACAACAACTTAGTAAACATGACTTTTGTTCCTTTCTGGTGTAAATTACATCAGAATTGTGTCTTGATATGTTTATCTGTAATAGGACTAAGTTTTCTTATATATTCCAAAACATTTGAAAGGGACATAATCTTACGAATGACAGCAGTAAGAAAATATGAGTTCACAATGGCACTGTTTTGTCATGCAAAGATTAACTGTCATCAGAAGCTTATCACAATTAACATCAGTAATAAAAGGAGACAAGTTTAAGACAGAATAGGGAAAAAAATAGTGATGAATTTTCATCCAACTAGGATGTTTTCAAATCAGTTGGCCCTGATGTAATTCATCTGAGGATATTTGCAAAACTGACTAAAATAATTTCCAAGCTACTAGTGATTGTCTTTGAGAACACACAAGGGAGTGGTGAAGTTCTGAGAGCCTGGAAAATGATAAATATAGAGCCTATCTTTAGAAATGGGAAAAAGAAAGAGTCAGGGTCTTGCAGAGGGATCATCCTAACATAGGTTCCCGGAAAAGTACTGGAACAATAATCAGCTAAACTATTTGTAAGCACTTAGAAGATAACATGGAGTTAAGAAGAGCCAACATGGATTTGTTAAGAATAAACCACTCCAAACAAGCTTCACTTCTACTTATGACAGAGTAGGAGTCCTTGTGGACACAAGAGAATCAATACATGCCAGATATCTCTTGACTTTGGTTTGAATTTTGACAGCTTCTCACATAACATTCTCATAGCAACTTTAAGAAATACAGTCTTAGTAAACTATATTAAGATCAGTGCAAGACTGAAGTGTAATGATAAGTAGGATTTCTATTTGTCTTAGAGATGGTTTAGGGGTTTGTATAGCGGGTGGTATTATTCTTTTTATGGATAACACCAAGTTGGTATGACCCTCAAGAACACTAGTAGTGCAATCCTCATAGAGTGGAAACGTAGTCCAAAAAATAGGATGTAGATCAATAAACATACTCAGGCATATGGAATAGTCTGTGTAAATAATCTGATCAAAGATCTGAGTAGCAGTTTTTCAGTGAAAGCTCAGAGGGTAATAATACATCACAAATTCTGCATGAAACATCAATGTAATGTGGCTGGGGAATGATGTAAACAACATTCTGAGAGGTATAAACAGAAACTTAACCTAAAAGGTCTGTCTATTCAATATGATAAGACTGCAGCAAGAACAAAATGTTATGTTTTTGAGATCTTTATTTGAGCCATGTATAGACTATTTGGAAAAAGTTCAAAGAAGAATGATCAGAGGTCTAGAAAATATGATCTGTGGAAAGAAAAAAAAGCAAACCACAAAACAAAAACCAAAAGCCAAAGGAATTTGGAGTGTTTAGACTAGATAAAGGGTACCTGATGGGGGTGATAACTCTCTTTAAATATGTAAAAGGTAATAAATAGAACAAACTGTTCTGTCTTTAGTAGGCTGAGACTGTAGGCACTATAGCTCAGACCCAAGTGACAAAACCCTGTTAGTAAGAAGAGCAAGACCTGGAACAGACTTTCTTGAGCACATTGTGGACACTGCCACTGGGTGTTTTGAAGACCAACATTAGACAATCATCTGCCAAGAATGGTTTGGATATAACCAGTCTTTTTGTGGAGAGTGATTAAGTGAATCCATAGGGTTTCTTCCACTCTGTCTTCTATGAACTATGATAAATATAATCTAACAATAAAACTTTGTGCTTGGCCCTTTAAATTCAGTATGCAACCGTTTCTTCTGAAACAGGAGATTTTCATAGTATTGTGTTGCTAAAAAGAACACATTTCAGGCAAGGAAAATGGGGCAGTTGAAAACATCCAAAACGTCTTCGATACCTTCTGTGTTACACTTACAAGGAAAACAAAATGTTCTCAAACTAAAGAGTACAGCACATAGTTTGGTTTGTTCATTTGGCTGTGTTTTTCAGTGAGAAATTACACACCACATACTTAGTGGTAGTTTCTTATAAACTTCTGGGGTTTTTATTAACCATCAGCAATTATTGGATTGGTTTATAGAGGTAGTGCCCTGTAACAAGAATTCATCACCCCAAGGTCATTAACCACCATAAATGATGAAAGGCAATATTAATGGGAAGCCTCTGGCTCAATTTTTCACACAATTAAAAAAAGCCATTTCAGAGTTACCTCATCGTACAGTACTGTTGTTGATGATTATTACATTTTATTGCCTTTGTAATGAATTTTTGTAATTTTACTGAAGTTTGTAATGCAAAACAACACAGTACAACTATGGCATGCAGCTTACAGGAGGGGGTCAGTGCCCTGGTAGCAGAGGAGATGCTGGGACTTATGTCCAAGATGTCTCTGAGACAGTGGCACCTGAGATCTGTGGCAGCACTGGGAGGCAGCACTGGGAGACTCCCTGCTGCAGAACAAAGGTCCCTGTCTGTTCACCCAACCTGCTGCCTAGGGAGGTTCACTGCATGCTAGAAGTTTGGACCAGGGATATTTTGTGGAGCCTGATGAGGCTTATCCAGTCTTGGAACTGCTATACCCTGCTGCTTTCCCAGGTGTAACAATGATATTGTCAAAGGCAAGCTGGAGCTTATTAAGTGTTCCAGCATGGCTCCAGAGGAGATGGATGGTCAAGGTTAAGGTGGTGTCATCTCAATCCTGATCTTACAAGGAGTAGCTGAGGGAACTGGACTTGTTTAGCCTGGTGAAAAGGAGACTGAAGGGAGACCTTACCTTATTTTAAGTTTAAAGGTGTTTTGTTTTTTTTTTCTTTCTTGAACATGAAGTCACTCCTGCATAAGCAAAGTAAAAAAACCACTTTCTACTGATCTTTCTTAAGTTACATCAGCAAATGATTTAACAACCCTGTTTGGAACCAGATTATGTAGAGTAGATGTTTTTATGCACACTTCTTTTTGCTTCTCCATGGTGTTATAGCATGCTATTTCTCTTTAGTCTCCCTGGGATGACTCTTTAGACTGTACAGTTACTGAATATATGTGTGACCAGAATATGGAAAAGCATGTAAACTTTTCCATCAATCTCTCTACTTTGGGTACTAATATTTGAATTAGTGCTATTTGTGTTAGTTTCTACTTTGTCATTTACTCAGATGACTACATTCCTTGGTTACTTTGTGCTATGCTATTCACCAAGTACGCAAGTTCCAGTCTTGCTAGAACAATATTTTCCTTTTTCATTTCCTTGCCATAGTTTGAAAACTGTTTAATATGCTCTTTCTGCTGATCCAGAGCCATAGTTCCAAGTTGTGGCATCATTTCCATCTGCTAGCACATCTGCCATTTTCCTGTGGAACACTTCTGGTTCATCAGAGATAACTCAAGAAATGTTGTTGCTATCCAAAAATATATCACATTTACTCATTAGAGATGTGAAAATATGTAAACGTAAAAAATGGGAACACAGTGTTTACAAAAGAAGGGTCAGATTCTGACACCAGCTGAACAGAACATAATGAGCTGAGTAGAATACTGAAGTTTAACATTCTTTCTAGTGGGTGGAAAATGTTTATATTAGTCCCTATTTGATAAACTCAAGTACTAGCTTCCCCTCATCCCTAAAAGCAATATGATATCTGCTATGTGGAAAAGGCAGATCAGAACTTTGGCACAAGTACAGATATCTCTTGGCAAGGACTGGCAGTCTCTCAAGAACTTTGATGCATGTTTAAATAGGAGAGCAGTCAGAAAGTGCAGAGGTACCAGCAGATATATTTATTGAAGAAAATTTGGAAGCAATTGGTAAGGAATCTCCTTGACATTCTGTGTACTCAGATCATATGTGGCATTGACACCAGGAAGACTTGCTGTGTGGTCATGATATTTAAAAATTAAGTCACCTAGCCTTGGTTATCAAAATTAGAATCTAAATCTGGACCTCTGTTATTCAAAATCTTGTCTCTATGCTGCAGCAGCTACATGAATGTTTGTTTTCTTGCAGTTTCTACTATGTTGAGAATTAAAACCAGATCCTTATCTACTGAAGTTGTTTTAAAATGAATGACTACAGCCTCACTATATTACAATAATCAAGAATCTGACTGACATTTAACAGAATAAAGCATCAGTGATGCTTTAATAATACTATATTTTTCACACACACATGCCTGACAGTACATAACTACCCTTTCCTTGCTTTTTTTATTTGTTTGTTTTTAAGAAATATATAGAAATATAATAACTTTTGCACTTTTCCCTCTTAATTAACAATTTGCCATTGTGTGCTGCAGAAGTTATGGCTTGGTCAATGAGTTTGTCATGACTGGCATCTTTAATGTGCTAGACAACAATACCTGCTCTCATCAACACATTTTACCATTGCACTGGTAATATTTATGGGTTGTTTCCTGTATTGGTACATGGAACCACTCTGTTGCTTTTCCAGAGGATAGTGGAAGGATTTCCTCTGTTGTGGAAATTATGGGAAAATGCTGAAGATGTAGCAGTTGTTTAATTTAATTCATCCACATTAAAATGAAGTAAGTCATAGAATGTTTAGGGCTGGAAGGGACCTCCAAAGGGCATCTAGTGCAGCCCCCCTGCAGGGAGCAGAGACATCCTCAACTAGCCCAGGCTGCTCAGAACCTTGGCCAACCTCACCTGCAATAGCTCCAGGGATGGGGCCTCAACCACCTCCCTGGGGAGCCTGTGCCACTGATCCACCACCCTCAAGGGAAACAACTTCTTTTGTCTTACCAAAAAATTTATTCATGCAGCAAAAGCAAGACTGAGGAGTAGCACTAGAGGAAGAGTGCAGGCTACTGCTGCCATGAAGGCATAACTGAGAGAACAGAAGCCTGAGAAATGGTTGCAGATAGAATTTATATATATATATATATACACAAACCCATGGCAAATTGCATTCCATCCTAGAAAATACATTATGCCATTCCTGAAGCTGTCTTAAATCCCTTTGGGCTACAACAGACACATACATTTACAAGTAGTATAGCTGGAAGGTTTTTTTCCACCTTTGCCTGTCATTGGGATGTCACTTTGACAGCAGTTCATTAGTCAGACTGAGTCTATCAAAATTACATCCCCAGTGTTGGTGATGATGGCTTTCTTTCTCTAGTCAGACATACTGCAGATACATATAGCTGGTTATATGCACATGCATAGTACAAGAAAAAAAAAACAACCCACAAAAAAACCCCAAACCAAAACAAAAATTCATCAGTCTGATACAATTATACAATTTTCTAGGTAATAAGAATGTAAAGTCCAGTCAGTAATAAATAATTGACCTTACTGCATTAACCATTGCATAGATTAGTGTATGCACAATCACTGGTTGTTTTTTTCCACCTCCTCGACACATAAATCCAGACACAAAATCAGTGAAATCCTTAGGAATGTGGCTATTTGCATCACTCCTGGCTGCCTAAGATTGAAAGGACAATCTTATACCTAGCCCATGAGGATCAGAACAAGAAGATAATAAAAGGAAATACTTGTCAATGATTTCAAAGTCACATTTTGGGAAATATTAAGTCTGGATAAGAAGAGTATTTTCAAGGAGAAATCCACAGATGCCAATTTTGTTACAGAGCTGATGGGTAGTTTTCATGACATCCTTTCAGTTCTTTATGATATATGTCCACCATCTGCACATGAGGATTAAAGTGTCTCTCTAGAGTGCTTTAAGATTGATGAGAACTGCAAAAATAATTTTCACAGTACTTATCCAGAAAAGATACATTGCAGGCAAAGAAAGATGCCTCAATCTTCCAGTGATGTCATGCTAATCAAGGGTCTATTCCAGGCATGACTAGTTCCATGGGTTCATAGAAAATGAAATCTTACCAGTCAGCTGAATGTATTGACCCTGTGAAAACAGGCACTTTTTTTCTCCTTATGTTGTCATTCCTTGAGATTTCTTTAGTAACATAAAGTTCTAAAATTATGTACAGCCTCCTAGCAGTTAGTCTCAACAAAACTTACCATCCAGGACTAAGATCAGTGTTTATATCAACCTCTTAATTTCAAATTATCACCAGATAGCTATTGATCAAAAGACAGGTGCAAACAACTTAGCAGGTCAATATGTTTTAAGAGCATATCATACACACTCTGAGATGTTAAAATTTACTAGGCAGACACTTGGTGGGTAACAACTTATAAACAACATTTCAGACTTGAGAAATACCTTGGTGGTGTTTAATAGTGTTCCTTTAAGAGAAAGGATCTTTATTTAAGAGTCACAAAAAATAATTGTTAACACAAAACACAAATAACACAAAGATGGCCCCAAAACAATAAGGTACTTAAACATGGTACTGAGGGCCAGACACAAATTTATGCTAAGAAATAAGAGAATCTCTCATGCATTATTGTCAAACAGAGCATTCACAGACAGGAAAGCAGCTGTAGAATTTTCCTGTTAATGCATGGCCTCTCTGGATAACTGCTCTGATTTATTAAGTGCAGCTCTTCCCTATTCATTTACTGCTAGGTTGTGTTATTCTAAACATTTTGCTTTTCCAGTTCTACTGGTGCACTAGTGAAGAAGTAGTACAGTGCACTTAAAATAGCAGGATTGACTGGGTAACTGAACAGATTTTGCTTTAGACTAATAAAACCAAGAAGCATTGAGGATGCTTCAGTTTAGATTAATCCAGTATAATGTGGTCATTCATTAAAAGAGAAGAATAAACTCGATGACCTAGTGGATTCTCCTTCTCTGGAGACATTCAAAACCCACTTGGATGTGTTCCTGGGTGACTTGGTCTGGGTGCCCCTGCTCTGGCTTGGTGTTGGACTAGATGATCTTCTAGCTCCCTTCCAACCCCTCACATTCTGTGATTCAACCTATTCCAGTGCTCAGTCAACCTCACATTAAAAAAGCCAACCATCTTTTTTCTACACCTAAGTGGAATTTCTTGTATTTCAATCCATTCCCCAAACCCTTTGTCCTGCCACTGCAAATCCCAAAGAAGATACTGGCTCCAGCTTCTTCTCCTCATCATTACATTAATGAGCCTCCCTGAGCCTTCTCTTCTCCAGGCTGAACTGCCACAGGTCTCTCCACTTCTCCTTGTATAGCATAACTCTGTATGTCACTGCAATGTACTCCATAACATGTGTCCTGAAGGAGATTTTTTTTAACTGTATCTTACTAGAAACTTAATTTTGCAGCCACATAGGTCATGATGTCTAGGATCTAAATACAATAATATAAATCCATTTTCTTAAAACATCAGGACAACTTTATGTCAAAAGGAGGTACAAGTTCAGGGCTTCTGTATGTAACAGACCAATATCGGGGGCTGTGCGGAAATCAGTGATTTCCTGAGAAATGTATGCCTGGAGCTGAGGATGAAGTTTCATCCTATGCATACAGACTCCTTAGTCCCATATGCAAGAAAGAATTGGGGTTTTTTTCCTGAACTGATGTCCTTAAAACTCCTTTCTTTCCACCTTATTCTTTCCTTTTCTGGATTATGTGCTCTTTCTTCAAGCCACGTCTGGCTATGTCTTCTGGATAGAGTTCAGAGGCTGGGAAAAGAACCAGCTATGCTGGTTGGTTAAATCTTTATTGTTCTCTCCCTTCGTTTCAAGACCCATGTTACAGAGTCTTGAAATGCATTATAAGCATATGTACTCTCTGTGAATGAATGAATGAATGAATGAATGAATGAATGAATGAATGAATGAATGAGGCAGGATGGGCAGTTATCCAACAAT
>JAOEGS010006443.1:45685-94012 GCA_025447755.1 Corythornis vintsioides | reverse complement strand
AGCCCCAACCCCCCCCCCCCCCCCCAAAAAAAACCCAAAACCCCAAAGCCAAACTAAAACCAAAACAAACAACCCCAAACCACCTACAAAAGATCCTTGTTATTTTTACTACAGTTTTACATCCCAAACAACAAAAATCTTTTCTGATTTAAAGCTCATTACAATGTGTATCCCAGGCTGTTTCTATCTAAAGAGTCTACTGCTGACAGTGAAATAAGGGACTTGCTGTCTGGGGAGGACTGGCTTTCTAAATTTTAAGTTCCTTAACTGGTCATTCTGATTTAAAATGCTGTAAACTTTGTGATCCCTCTTTATTTTTATTAGAATTTAGTTATTTTATTACAGCAAGGAAATAAGGGACTACGAATCTCTAAGCCTCCTCTCCAAGTGTAAGAAGTCCCATGAGTCCTGTTTTTTATCTTGTCTTTTATTGTTTTTACCTGAATAGTTCAAGAAGCTGAATTAAATTACCTGAATATTATTTCTCAGCACTGTTAGTGCTCCCAAGGGAAGCTGCAAATCTGCCTCAATCCTGCAAGAATTCCCATTCCCAGAGGGTTTGCCATCATACCCAGGAAGCACCAGAGTAGGACTTGGCTCTGAAACTACTTTTTCCAGCCATGCCCTCAATGCAGAGGATAAGAAAAGAGATGAGTAGAACAAGAGTGCTGTTCTTTGTGGTTTCCTACTGTTCTGATATCTTTCACTCCCAGGTTATCTTCTGAACAGCTGGCTGAAATTGTTTAAGGCTCCTTTAGACCCTGGAAGGGAAAGACTTGTTTGCAATGTAGGTCTGGGATTTAATCTTTGAGTACTGAAGGAGCAGGAGCAGATTTGTAGATACCAGCCCTGCCTTCTCCTGGAGCTCTGGCTGAGACTGTGCTGGAGGCAAATAGCTTCTGAATCCTCAGGAGTGTCACTAGCAAGCTCTTGATACAGGTCTTGGAAGTACCATCCTACCCAGTGTATGATTTCCTCTCCCCAGATCAGAGAGATTACTGGGATTTGCTGCTCTGTGTCCTGCAGAACAGTTGAAATCTACAGTGTGGACTTTGAGAGTTCACTCAAGTATTTTCAAGGTGTGATGGTCTTGGGGAAATGCTGTCCCAGGAACCACAGAATGCCAGCATCACCTGCTGGGTGCCTGTGTTCACTTTGGATGTCCATGTCCTAACAACCATGTTTTCCTATTGCAGGGAGCTCTGCTGGCTGAGCAATGTCTTAGACAACTTAGGGAAAAAACATATTATGAAATAAATGGTCTTGATTATTTTCTCAGGATGCCTTACAATGCAGTGGAGCTAGAAACAGTTATGGTAATGCTTGCAATTTAAGTTTTAGCATTGAGTTTATAGGGCTTTTGTTTTACTTTCCCTCAGCTTTGCCTTCAGAAGACACCCCAGGATGATCAGTCTTAGGGAGGAATCTTGCAGTTATTCCTTTTGCTGCCCCAAACTAGCAATGCTAGAACTGAAGGCACCAGTTACCTAGACACTCATCAGACACTCATGTTTGCAAAAAGAACCAGTGAACTAAATCAGTATAATAGTAGTGATGTGTGTGTGTGGGGGGGGGATTTTAGAGCAACAGAAAACAAAGGGCAGATTTAATGTCAGCTGGGCCACATCTGTTCTACCAGTCAAAATGCATGTTTCTTCCTCTGAAATGAGATTATTTTCCTTAATATTTTCCCATCTCATATACATCTGCCTAACCCCACAGTCTAATATCTTATGTGCAAACACCATTCAGAATGTGCAAACAAGTTTAAATCACATTAATGTGAATTCATGAATTTGAGCCCCACTCTGGATTCCACCCCAGGGTCTTTCTCAGTCAACAGTGCTGTAAACAGGTGCTAAGGTGGCTGTGTGTGAATTCAGTCAGAGGTACCTGAGTGCTGGTGTGCTTTAGAGTGCTGGTGTGCTTTATTGTGCTACCCTGATAGACCATATCAACTGGAAATCAATGTTTGCTAGGTTCAGTGCAAGAATCAGAGACACAGCTGAGACATATGGTGCTTCCACCCTTAATGATTCTGTGATTGTCCCTTAAGAGCCTTAAAAGTGAGCTTGTAGAGTTTTAGCTTTTAGACTTGGGTGGAGTCTGTGCCTAGTAACTTCAGCTAACAGCTCTGGGTTTCTTTATACCCTCCTGGATCTGTCTTTGCTGTGATGGTGTTTTTCCAGCTCTGCATTAGCAGGGTCTTGGTATGGGTAGGCACACTGTGAAGCTGTACCTGTTTCAACACTTCCCACCAGTTGGTTTTTTTTTCTGCCTGGCTGGGATTTATGTGAGTGCCTTGCATATGCTTTTGGGTTTCTTATTTTCTTCTGAAAAACTCTGAGCATCACAGATCTTTCCCACCATAAACTGTGGGAGAAGTCCATCCTCCTAGCAATGGGAGAAGAAACATGGGCAGACATTGAGGGTCTACAAGTGTTTTGCCTTCTTGCAGATAGAAGTAGCTAGAAGTCCAAACTGGAGGTGTTTCTTCAGCCAGGCAGTTGAGTAAAAGCACCACTGATTTCAGGTCACACAGTCCTGTGTTTGGTAGGGATGCAGTTAGGATCACTGGCTGTGCAGGAGCCTGGGTTAATTACACTGCAAATACAAATACTAGTGAGTGCTAACACGAGGGCAGCCAGGGAGGTGCTCTAAGAGGGCAAATGTCTGCAACTTGACAGAGTCTCTGCTAGTTTTTCACTAGTGTTGAATTTGTTTTGATTCCTGTTTCAGAAGTCATGTTACATTCATCTTCTATTTATTTGTATTGCAAACCTTAGCAGCAGAAAAAACCAACTTCCTCATCAATATAAAAAAGTAGTCTTGGTAACTGAGTGTGCTTATGCTGATTGGAAAGTCATGGCTCTGCAATTAACCCCACTGGGTTTCAGGAACTGTAATTATCCTATTTCTTGACATCTTTGCTCAGAGTATAAAGATGTCTGTAGGACCCACTCTTGCTGTTTACCTGCCTCTCTTGTGCTTTCCTTAGGGTTCTTTTTCTTTCTTTTGAGATATTTGCAAATTTTTTTTGAGAAGTCAGTTCAGCTCTGAGTGATTAAATCCCTGTAATAACACTTCTGTTAGGCACCCTGCATCCACCATCTCTGCCATCAGGAAGAAACAAGAACTAGATCATTGGAAGAGAACAGAATAATTTGTTTTGCTTTCTTTAGTGATTAGCTCTAAACAGAGTGGTGTGAGAAAGCACAAAATACTGTGACATAGGTGTATGAACACACTCTTCAGGCTGTGGCACTTGAGAACCTTTATGGAACACATGAATATGAAGACTTTTCCTCATGTAATCAGAAGAAACTGTTTTAATTACTCTTACAAACCAGGCATTGTATTTCAAAAATGTTCCTTTAAACAAAGCTGATGTTTCACTGTAGGTTTTTTTTCTACCCAAAATATTGATATAGCTGCTGTGTAATGATGCAATAAATTCACCCAGCAGCTTGTGACAGTTAATAACCTGGAAAGGGCAAAGGTATTTGGACAATGCACATTAAATCAGACCTGTATCCATTACTAATAGGGTAAGCTATTTCTTCTTTTGTCCTTCAAAACAATGTCATTTTGTGGAAAAAGATAGAGGTCAACTTATTTTCTACGTGTTTAATTTGTAGAGCCAGTGATTTCTTTGTGAATAAACAATGCACCTCGTTCAGGAGACGAGTGTCAGCTCTGAACAGTTATCAAAGGCACGAGGATACAATGCTAATTGTGCTTCAAAAGCTACAGCTGCCAGAAATTCCTAGCAAGCCATCAACATTTGATGCTGTTTTTCATGTATTAGCAACACACCAGAGGTAATAATTATGACCCTGACTGCCCCTCCTCTTTCAGAGAAATTTACTTGTTACATTGATTTATTTAATGTTCCTCTGTGGCTACTTCATAAGCAGGTACCATTTCAGAAGAAAAGCAGCCTCTTTATTTCCCTTCTCTGTAGAATTCTTAATTACTTTTTTTTTTTTTCCCCCAGACCATTTAACACATTTCTTTGCATTTGAATAGAATTACCTTTCCTACCACTGTAATCTGCAAATTGGAAAGCTAAACAATAGAGCTGCAATTGATAAAGGTTTTGTCTTTCATAGCCTGTGAAGTTATTCTTTGATTCTTTATTAAACTAAGTCTGGCAATCCCAGTGCAAGCCCCAGTGTAAAGTAATCGCTTGGAAGAACGGTCTTCATTGATGGGAACAAATGTTTGGATGGCTGAGGTCAGAAAGGTCTTTGGTAATTTCTTGCATGTAAAATGAGTTATTTCCAAGTCTGGAAAGCTAAAGATGCAGGGGTTTTCCAAGTCAAGGCTTGTGCTGCAGACAGAACTGGCATTGAAGGAGTTTGCATATTATGGGTTGTCTCCATTCAGAAGACTTCAAGTTTCCAATCCTGTCTCTCTCACTTGACCTTCACCCAGAATAGACTGTAATAAAAACTGTTTTTATAAGTGACAAAAAGGAAGCCCAGGCACTGCAGCTCCAACAATGTAATTTATGAGTAAGGGATGTTGTCTCTTTGGTTACAGTAATGAATTTCACTTGTGCTAATGAGCAGTGTTGTCTCTTCCAGGGCTGGGGCACAGTTGTTGTGATGCTCTCAACTAGGGTTAGCTATGTGCTGTGGCAGTGAGCTCTGTCTTCCCTCTTTCGCTCTGCACAACAAAAGGGATCTATCTCAAAGAGAAAATGGAAATTGCAAAATGCCTATTCATAACTGTGCCCTGTTTGGTTTATTTTTCTTTCCTGCTTTAAGTTCCAAGTAATTTCCAAATCCTTTTCTCAGAAAAGGAGCTGTCATCTTTAAGGTAAAAGAAACCAACTAAGTCCTTGTGGCTCTCCTGAAATTCCTCACTGTAATTTAGGTAGCCAAGGAATAACAGTGTGGATAGATATTCCCTGTCAGGGGGAACTGGCTTCACAAAGCTGCCATCCTGCACCTGTGAAATCTGGGCTGAGAGGTGCCCTGGTATCTCCAGTGTATTGAAGGAGGGTGAGAGGAATGAAAGACTATTGAGATGAGACACTGTGATAGGTCTCCTATTGACTTTGTGCTTTGTAATGAAGGAATGATAGATGAGGGGGGGAATAGTGTGTACAGAAGTTAAAACAACCTGTTGCTAGTTATGCTCTGAAATGCAGTATATAGGCTGTCCTAACTTTGTTGTTAGTGTTTTGCAGTTTTGCAGTGGAGCAATTTATTTTTTTTTTGTGTGTAAAATCAGAGGATCTGACTTTGTACACTAACTAGAGATTGGCATTGGCAGCTGTGGGGAAGAATGCAAATTTAAGAGAATACTTTTGCTATTAGGCAGTTGTTTATGTTATGGATGTGTTTTTGTATGTGCTTGTAACTATTTTCCTACAAAAATAAATGAAAAACCAGTCTCTGAAAACACCTACTTTCAGCTTGAGGGGACCTCAGGGGTTTGCTTGTTGAAACACAACAATTGTATTCCAGGTAAATCTCTTGGATATGTACACAGAGCCACGTTCAGAAAGTTTGACTTCATATGTCTGGTTCCTTAGGTATTAAGTTAATAGCATTTTCCAGGAAATATCTAAACTTTCTTTTACACAGTACTTGGTGAATAATTTATTGCTAATTTACTACAGCACTGCAGCCTCTGGTTGGTGAGTGATGCCCCAGCTGTGCCCTCACTTGGGAAACATGAACAGTCTCCATGTGCTCTGAGCAATGAGGAATGATCTCTGTTTATTTGCTTATATGAAAGAACAACTACATCTTAAAAGGTAATGGAAATAAACTCCTTAAAAGCTGTATTGAGATAACTACAATAAGAAAAAAAAACCCTAACCAAACCCCCAGCAGACAAAGTCTAATATAAAACTAATGAAGATTGAGGAGTTCTCCACTTCCATTTCATAACTGCTTTTGAAGGTCATGCTTCCTCAGAGATAAGGTATGTAAACAACAGGATTCATTAATCTTTACAAAGTGTGAAGGAAGGTGGGATGAGACAAAGTTCTAAGTATTTTTATTGTGCCTGAAAGAAAATAGCACACTTGATTAAATATTTAGGATGCCACACTGAGTTCCATTTTCCATGATAATGAAAGCAAAGTTCTGCTGCCCTTCTGCAGATAAGTCACTGAAATAAAAGTTATCTTATTTTGTTACATCATCCTCTTAATTTAGAGGATTAGCAGCAGACAAGATGCAAGGATGATTTCCCAGCATATACTGATCTTTTATTTATTAAAAAAGAGGATATTTGTAACCCATGTAAATGAGTGTTCTCCTTCAGATTGCAGAGTGATGCCTGTGTGCAGGGCCACTCATCTAAACTTGAAGTCAAGGAATTTTCCAAGGCTTTTCCTTTGAATTCATTAATTTCTGGCAGATGCACCTTCCTCAGAAAGAAAAGAACACACCCCAAGCTCCAGTAAAAACACTTGGCACCCCCAGAACCCTTTCAGTGTGTTGGCTGGAACAGGAATCCCTGATATTCAGGTTACAGCATCAAGCCCACTCAAGGATCCCCTACTTGCACAGACTGTAGCAACTCCTACTAAGACTGTTAAGCTCTTGGGCTCAGGACTGGGCTGCTCTGTACTTGGAAAGGGCTTGTTGTGGTGTCTGTAGTGTAATTTGGACTGCCTGGTCCAGACTTGAAGGGACTTTTCTAGCTGCAAGTGAATCACACAAACAAGAAAAGGTGGGTTATCCATCATACATGATTGAAGGAATGAGGTAAAAAACCATGTCTGACATGTTTCAGTGTCTGGTGTGTTTGAAATGGGAGATGAGGCAGGTGATCTCTGAGGTTGCTGTACAGCTTCCCTATGATTTACAAATCCCAGCTGCTTTTTCAGAGTCCTTGAAGCCAAAGGATGGTCAAACTCACAACAGTGTTCCGAGCTTAGTATAGCTGGTTTTAAATTTATCTCACAGGATTGTAGATTTCTTCTTTTGTGCTTCAGATTTCCAGTGTGAAAACAAACTTAATGAGGAACTTAGTGACTGCCAGTGATGGATTAAAAGACAGTAGAGTGGATTTATAGCAGGGAGGAATATTAAAAACCAAACAAACAAGTCAGTACTTGGAGTAGCACTTAAAAATTACTTTTTCTTTTTTTTCTATATAGCAATGAGATTATGTCAAAACTTCTGGATTTTATTTTTACTGAAACTTTTCTTTTCATCCCTGTGTAAAAGCACTAGCAGGATTCTTTGTTCTTTGCTCTTTCTTCTTTGTAGTTGCCTCTTACTTTGGCAGGTTGTTTTTTTTTTCCACTAGTTGGAAGAAGTAGTATAAAGTGAAATGATAACCAAAGAGAAGGTGAAGAAAGGTAAGATGAAAGTAATAGAGACAGTGCAGTTGTAAATTAAAAAAGTACTTGCCCATCTAGTAAAAATAAAGGCACTCAGAAGAAATGTGATAGATGTCAGAGAACAAAGGCAGATGGACATCCAGTCAAATGCAGAGGATGCAGTCTGTAATTTCTCTCCTATTCCACACCCTCCCATTTCTTTCATATGGTGACAGTGAAGCAATCTAGACTTTAAAATAAAAAGCATACCTCTTGGAGAGTCCTGGAGTTCTGTGTACTTAATGAGAAATGCACTTTTAGCTCAAAGTACAGAGGACTCTCCTGACGTCTTCCACTCCACCTAAAAAAGAATGTGGCTGCTTTGCCTCCAGGGTACAGCTGGGGTTGAACTACTTGATTTCCCTTGTTCTGGGGAGAATAGTGTTTAATGGCTGTTTTTTTCTGTGGGCATAGCTGGGCTGGCCATAGTGGTGGAGAAGGTGGATTCTGAATATTCTCCTCTAAGTTCATTCTTGAATCCAACCCTCCCATAACTGGGGAGATGTTGGAACTGGGTAAACACCACCTGCATGGTCAGAAGGCAATGTTGTCTCCCTTGGGCTGTTCCTGTGGGACCAAGCCCTGCTTTTTCCCATTTCCTGGTAGCCAACCTGATAGGGATATCAAAAAATCATGGATAGTTTGGGTTGGGTTTTTCTTCCTGGTGTGTTTTGTTTTTTGATAAAGTCAGGTGCAAATTTGGCAAAGCCACATTTACATTGCTCTTTGAAAGGATTCCTTCAAATTAGCATTGTAAGTTGTTCAGTAGTTGCTGCTCCATGCTTATGTTAAACCTCCTCACAGGGTGATAATTTACAAGTGGAAGGAATTTACACTTCTTTGCAAACACCCATTAAAGAAACCAAAACAAACCCCCCTGCCCACACTAGCAAAGTCCTTTACAGTGAAGCATTTTATTCTTACACTATGCTATTAATATTTAAATCCTTTCAGCCTGTTATTTTTGACAGAATTAGAAGTGTACAGACAGAAAAGGAATCCAAGGCCTGTCATCTTACCCAAAGGACAGTTCTTGCAGTGCTTGGCAATGCTGGTGACACCTTCCTGGGACTGACAGCTGGTAAATGGGAGAACACAGCTCTAAAGGTCAGCTTGCTAAACATGGCCTTCTCAGAAGCAAAATATAAAATATAAAGTTTTCTCTTCCCAAACTGTACTTAGGTTGGTCAAATTGCTTTATTCTCTCAGTATTATTACTATTATTATTCAATTTAATAATGCAGTATAAGTTTTACAGGATTATACAGGTTATACATTATTATTATCTCCATAGCTTGCTTCTAATTTTACTTTAACATCTTTTATCCTTTTTTTTTTTCTCCCCACATTCTTTAACAACTGGATAAACTAAAATTTGCTGAAATACATTTTTTTCATTCTGTTTTATCCCATGGTGCCTAACTACTGTTTTCTGTTTAGGTCCCATGGAATATTGTGCTCTCAGGTGTGTGTTGTTTCAGGAAGTTCTGTGCAAAACCAAACAAAGTGTCCCCTCCACTGCCCTTATCTAAATCAAACCAAACACAACCAAACCAACAACAAAAATAAATCCAAACCCCTAACAACCAGAAAACCAGACCCAAACTTACAGGAACAGCCAGACTAAAGCACTGAGAGGCAGGCAGGTGTGATTATAATAGTGTGAATTTTGCTTTTTAAAGCAAATGAAATGTTTAGGAATTGTTTTTTTTGTTTGTTTGTTTTTTGTTTTGTTTTGTTTTTTTTTTTTTGAGGGATTAGTAAGATTATAATTTGTTTTCACTGATTTATCACCAATATATTACTATAATAGTACTAATTGAAAAATATTATTAATCTATGTAACTTGTCTTCAGTGAAGATGGATTTGTTATTTATGATGATATATTCTTCATAAAAGGGACTTCTATGCTAACATACAAGCCTTTGTATTCTGAGCTAGTTTTGCTTTTGAAGCTTGAGTCTTGACAATTACTATTTTTTTATTTTTTTTTCCTGGTCTGGAATGTTCATAAATTCTTCAACCACTTGAAAGAAAATGTAACAATTATTTGGAGGGGAGTTAAAAGCTTCCAACATAGAGCCAAAAGGAGGCAGGCAGTTGAAAGACATGTGAATTACTGCCTTAGTGTTGTCAGTCTTACCAGTTTCAAGGTGGAAATGAATCTCTTAATTATGGGCCTTCATAAAGCTAATAGTTTGCAGCTAGTTGTACAGCAGCTTTATTTGACAAGAAGTGGATTTAAGAATAAAGTTTAACACATTTGGCATGTAATCAATTAAAAAGAAGCTATGCATAAGTTGGCTTTCCCTGTTAAAGTCTTTCCTGGAATGACACGTGTGGCAGGGGTTGCTCAGGAATTGTACATACAGGTATTAAGAGGAAGTTTAGAAAAGAAAGTGAAAGGAATTAGCTACTTAAATTTCTTTGAGGAATGAATTTTTTACCTTTTTTGTGCATAGATTTTTTTTTTTTTTGCCTATTCTCCCTAGTTACTGGCTATGTGAATTAAGATGTGTTTTTGAGAAAAATCTTTGAAGTGATTTGTATAATTTTCTGGAAATGCCACTGTGAAATTATAGCAGTCTCCATTTTTGAGTTATGAAACACAGTTTAGTCCAGAGTGACTTTACAAGGAAGATCATTTTATTTGAATGTGTTTAGAATACCTGGTAAAGTTTTTTTGCTGTCAAAACCAAACCACTGCTTCAACATCTCCTGGTTTGAGTGAGAACAGAACTAAATCTGTTCAGTGGCTTTACTGTTCAGCTCAGTCTCTTCTAACTTGGTTTCCAACGTTCATGGCATTTTTGCAGGCAGGCTCTGCTTTTAGCAGTGTTAACACTTGATATTTAGAGTCAGTAATAAGGTTGGGGTGCAGCCCAAGGCCACTGCTGGATCTTGTGTACACACTGGGGGTGCAGAAAGGCAAAGGTGGCATCTGCAGGAGAAGCAGCCAGGACAAGGGACCCCAAACTGCCCAACGAGGTTCTCCATCCCATGTAAGTCAGAGTCAGTCCAGCCTGGGATTTCTGCTCTGCCTGCTCCACAGCATCAGTGCTGGCAATGGTGTAATTGCTATCGAGGGGTTGAGCTCCATATTGATTTTGTATATATTCAGTTTTCCATTTAAGGTGGTGTAGTTTTGTCATCCATATGTCTCTGCCTTATTCCCTTGTACTCTTGGGGAAGGGAGAGGAGTTAGTAGAAAGCAGTTTGGTATCCAGTGGCTGGCAAGCTCTAAACCTTGACAGATGCAAACGGGGAATAGTAGGAAAGAATTTTATTTATAAAAGCATTAATAACATTATTGTAACTGCAAACAACTTTTCTTCCCCATGAGGGTGGTGAGACACTGGCACAGATTGCCCAGAGAGGTGGGGGAAGCTCCATCCTTGGAAGTTTTTAAGTCCAGGCTGGATGAGGCTCTGAGCACCCTGCTCTAGTGGGAGGTGTCCCTGCTATGGGCAGGGGGGTTGGAACTGGATTATCTTTAAGGTCCTTTCCAACCCTGACAAGTCTATGATTCTAAAGACCATTGCTGATATTTTCACTATGGAATAATTGGTACATCAAAGACCAAAATAAGAAAAAAAAAAAAGAAATCAACAAACCAAAAACTCCCCTAGTGAACACAAAGAAAGGTATATGCTCTGTGCTAGTAATAAACAATAATTTTGGGTGTACTGTTATATTTTATATGCCATCTGAAACATCTTACTGTATTTATATGCTTCCAATTTAGCCTTGCCTGTACTTTCTGTATTCATTAATATAAGAACAACTCAGTGACAACTCAGTGAATGAGTACCTATTGCAAGCAAGATCTATGGCCTGGGGACAATTTTATTTTACTCATAAATTTTAATATCTGCTCTCCACGACAGTCAAAATAATGAGCCTCTAGTGGGTTTGTCCATCATTACAAAGAACTTTTTCTTTTTTTTAAAGCCATAAAAAGGAATTGTGACTGATTGGAAATTGTGAATCTGACACTAGGCTTCTTTTTTTTTTTTTTTGTCAAATGCCAAACAGCCTTTAGCCAACATTACCTATATCTGTTCAGGAGAATGATCTTGTTTCTTTCCATTAATTATAAATTCTCCATACTTTATTATAAAAAGAAGGGATAAAATCTGTTGTTTTCCCTTGAACAGCAAATTTATCACTTGGGTTTTGCTCTTAAAGGAATTTTTAGCTTATCTTTGATTGTGAATTCACTTAAAAATCCTCTTCTTAGAATCATTAGCAATCAAATTCCTACTGGATTTTGATGCATTTTGTTGCCAAATCACCTTAGAAACCTCTAAAAATCTAAACCATAGTTTTCTAATAATCACTTGTGGCAGATAACTGTGGCTTCCAGGTTTATCCAATCTCCAGAAATCCACAAATGGAAGATCCCATGGGAGTCTGAAATCAAAAAACCCTCAGTTTAGCCTCTTAAGTGTAGGATTGTCTGCCAGTATTCCATGATTGTGTATTCCCTAGATGAACAGAGAAGGGTAAACCTGCCTCTCTGAGCAGAAGAGATGCTGGTCCAGATGAAATCAACAATGAACTGGGTTGTGGGTTCCCGTGTTTAGTGGAACTGCACAAGCAATTTTTTTCACGTGTGGGTATTTCAAACAATGTATTAAAAAAGGCTTGGACAGTAGAAGACAGATCAGGAAAAGCACTAGTAGACTTTTTCAGAATTAAAAGTGATTTTTCTGAAGACATTCATAGAATTAATCCCCGTATGGGGATTATGGAAGTTTACCTCGATAGAAGGATTGTATTTTATCTGTTAAAAAAGCTTTCCTAAAATGATTTCTGTAAACTTTTGAGGTGAATGTTGCCTTCCAACCTCAATCTGGCTCTGCAGTAATATCTCTCACTCCGGGTTTTGTGATGTATTGAATTCAGAAATGTTAATTCCTTCTCCCATGTCATGAAACATCTGTTTGAGGGATGAGGATCATCAGGAAACCCCACGGATCGCTATAATTGAATCTCAAATATCTCTAATATTTAAGTTTTGCCTTGTCTTCATTGATGCTACTCTACTCCTTAAAGTTGTTGGAATACCTTATGTTCAGCAGTTCTCTCAGCAATGTATTATGCCCAAAGGGGAAGGGTAAAGAAAGTTATTTTTAGTCAAGAGTGATGTTTTCAACTAGCTCGAATCTCCTGAGGCCCAGTCAGAGGCTTCAGGCTGGTGCCTGCTGAGGGTGTACCCACACACCAACTTGCCTCCTGGTCTTCCTCAGACAATTAATTTGCATTGAAATGAGTTTCTGAGAATATAGATACTCTTTATTTACAGTCAACCTTCCCCTTCCATTCCAAGCTTGTACGTTATTTGGGTGTTTCACCTCACTCTGTACCTGCTCTGGCCTCCTGAATTGAAAGTCATGGTCAGTCTTTGTCGTGTGGCTTCTCCCACCAGTTTTACTGTCACTTAAGTGCCACAGGTTTCCTAGGTGTGTTTTCCCAGTGCCAGAATCCATGCAACAATGGGAACAGTCTTGCACCAGTGGCCAGGCTGTCAAGTATCTGGGCTAGAGAGAGCAGCTCAGTGGTACGCATTAAAATTTTGCTCCTAAGCCTTGTACTTATACTTTAAATAATCACATTGTTCTGACAGTGTCTCTGTGTGCTTTTCTTAACTCATCTGTGCAGAACTTCTCACCCTAATTGACAGATTTTTTTCCTGGTCACTTACTGCTGTCTGCTTTTTTGTCACTATTCGTACAACCAGCAGCTGCTGATATTTTTCTTTGCTCATAATTTTTATGAGGGTCATTTTCTGTGGGAAGACATGACAACATCTGCTCTGGCAGTGCCCCCACTTTGCTGTTCTGATACCCACTTCTGTATTGTTTCATCAACAGCTTATTTTCTGTGGAAGAAAAAATATAAACATAACTCTAATATGAGAAATGTTGATTGTAGCTCTGTCAGTATCAGTCAGGATTGCAAAAAGCTACCTTCTGGGTAAGGGTCACTGGTTTAACATCTCTAATTATTCATTTTAATAACGAGCTGTTTAGTGATGTTCTATCAATTGCATTGCTTCACATATTCCATTCTCTTTTGAAAATATCCCAACTGGCATATATCCCCAAATTACATTAAATTCTTCTGTTTGCAAACACTTCCCCTCCTAATCTATCTCATATTTTTTTATTTCTCTGACAGGTTGATTTCTCTGAAGATAATTTAAATTTAGGTCTAATTTCTCAACTTTGTAGATGACAGTCCCTGGAAGTTTGAGGTTTAAATTAATGGGCAGGTTTTCTTGGATTACTTTGATCTCTGCACTTCCACTCCTAAGCAGTTGCCAGTGGGGTGAGCTTGAGCTCAAAACAAACAAAAATCCATCTTGATTTGAAATAAGAAAATTGGAAAAAAGATTAATGTCAAAAAAAGGGTCTGTCACAACATGATCTTAAAAT
This sequence comes from Corythornis vintsioides, assembly GCA_025447755.1. Classification (NCBI taxonomy): domain Eukaryota; kingdom Metazoa; phylum Chordata; class Aves; order Coraciiformes; family Alcedinidae; genus Corythornis; species Corythornis vintsioides. The sequence continues at coordinate 80,220 of JAOEGS010006443.1, read as the reverse complement.
GTAATCTTTTTTACTGTTATTTTGATTGCAGTATACCTTACATTTGAAAATAGAAACTAAAACATTGACAATTTCATACAAGTTTGAGCTGGAAACCTTCAAAAAGGTTACAGTTTAGGAAATGTTTTGAAAGTTGTTTTTTTTTCTAAACTACATGAGTATTTGTTTGAATAAATATGGTACTGTATAATATTAATAATAGAAAAGGCTCTTAACTTGTCAGTGGAGTTTCACAGGACTGATTTTTCCATGTGCATCTTCCAGTCGAAGTTTCCTAATCGTGACTGTCTAGTGGGTGCAATGACTTCTGAGACATTGATTTATGATGTTTCATCACTAAGAGGGAGAAAACCCACCCAAACTGCTAGTTCTTTTCTGGAGTGAAGGTGAACAATCATGAATGTATCAGTATTTTCAGGTGGGAGCACTACAGACCAGTAGAGCAAGTAAGACTTAAGACCAGTAAGTCTTTTCCAACTGTAGTGATTCTACAGTTCTATTTCCACAGCAATCTGTTATTTCTTACAACTGCTGGAGCTATTTTCTTTCCTGCCTCATCATAAATCTCTAAACCAGACATCACAGAAGTGGTAGGTGGATGTTGTTAAATACCATTCATTACATGGAATTTGTTACATATGTTATTTCTGTTTTCATCCTACAATACTTCAGCTTTTCATTATAATAGTAATTCCTAGTGAAAGTCATATGCTGGCTGGTACTACAGGAGCATACAGGGGAGATCACTAGAAGAGCTCAAGGAATACAATCAAATTTCCCTTTTAATGCTTGAGACAGGGTGGAACAAAGAAAACTAAGGACAACAGGCAGTATCTGTCAGTGGAACTGATGGCTGAAGAAAAAATGTTCTTCTCACCATCTCTTCTTTTCCTCTTTCCCCTCAAGGAAAGAGAAATAAACTGCTTTTTTTGAGTCCATGCTCAACAGCTGGTGAGCCTCAGCTTGGACAGGAAGGTTTGTGGATCCTGCCAGCTCTGTGAAGTCTGAGGCATGACTTTATCTCTGTGTCTCAGATGGCCGAGGGCCCCAGGTGGTAGGAGAAGTGCCATGCAGGATAGAACCATGCTGCCTGGCAGCCCTTGGGACCTGGACACTTGGATAGTTGGATTCTAGATCCTCACTTTTGTGTACTAGTTTTTGTGGGGTGGATTGTAGCTGAGTACAGGAAAGTGACAGTGGATGGAAAAGTAGTTTTAATGAGATTATGCACAGTTTTAGGCAGAATTTGATTGTTTTTATTGATTATGGATATTAATTCTAGACTTGAAAATATTTTCTGTTTCAAACAGTTGCAATGTTTCCAGTATGAAGTTCAAATGCTCAATAACAGAAAAAAATTCTCATAACATTTACAACATACCAATGTTTCTTGGCTGCTGTTGGCTATAGACACAGTTGAGTGATCATTGTACTCTTTGGAGAGGATTTTAATGCTAGGTTTGAATTATGTTGTATAACCTTCAGTGCAATATTACAGTGAAAGGCAATGTTTTTTACATGCTGAATATTTCTCACTAATGGTGGCTTTTACAGACAAGTTGGCTTCTTTCTGTCAAGGGTGTGCCACGTTGCTGCTCCTGTTCTTTCCTTTAGAATATTTTAATGTTGAATTAACAAAAAGTTTACTATTTGGTTGCAATAGGACTAGAATTTCTCTCTTGCGATTGTAATTTCCCCCCAACCACTCTCATCTATCCTTCAAGAATATTTCTTCTTTTGTCATTTCCCTCTTAAGGACAATTCTCTGCCAGAAGTAATTAGAACTCTAGACAGTATTCCTGGTATTCCTGGAATATTCCAGATATATTCATTGTATAAAAGGTGCAAATCAAGTCAGATTGTAAAGATATTATTCTTTTATCTGTTCATATTACAAAGGTTGTTTCCTCTTTCACTTCATTATATTGCACTTTAAATTCATTATATATAACACAAACATTTATTTTAAAATCTTTTAAAAACACTCCAGTTAACCAAAGACAGATCAATACAAGCTTTTAGTTGCTATCTACAAACCAGACATTTGGAAGTAAAAGCTCTCACTCCAATCTCTAGCAGAGTAGTAAATGAGATTTTCACCTTCATTTGAGTTTTGATCAGACAAAAAATAGGTAAAAGAATATTAAAAATGTGTAGGTCCAAATTAGCAGAGAGTTTTTTTCCACTGCAGTTCTAGTGCTATTTGAAGCTCCCACAAGGTGTTATTAAAAACACTTCAGAATTGCTCTCCAGCAGTTAAATAACCTTTCACTGCAAACATTGTTGTTACTGAACATGTATAAATACAAGACTTTTAATAACAGTGTTGAAGACCTCTTCATTGATTTAAATCTGCTTCATGAAGGCTGAGTCATGCTCTAGCTTTTTACAACTGCTGTAATAAAAATTCATATTATTTTATATCTTTTTATATTTGTAGGTCCTTTTTTTCTTCAGTTTCCTCACTTAAACTTTTCAATGTACTTTTTTTATCATGTCTCTTTTCCTGTCTACTGGTATATTAGACTACTTTTCATCAAGTAGTCATAAACCCTTTATTTTCCTGGGACTTCAATGAAAACAAGCAGCAGCAGCAGCAGCAGCCCCCCTTTTTAAAATTCCACCAGCCTTGGAAATGCACTAATTAAGTAGTGTAGAGAATGCCTTTTTAGTTTTTTTTTCTCTTTATACTCTGCAACTTTCAGATATGCTTTAAAAAATGTTATTCTAGTGTCAAGATCAAAGTATTATCTTTGAAATATTTTTTTTTTTTTGGAAAGAAGAATGCTAACTCATCCATCCTCCAGGGGCTATTAAACACCTTACAGAATCACAGAATGATAGACTGGTAGGGGGTAGAAGGGAGCTCTGGAGACCATAGGGCCCAGACCTCCTGCCAGAGCAAGGTCGCCCAGGGCAGGCCACACAGGGACAGATCCAGGTGGGGCTGGAAAGCCTCCAGAGAAGACTCCACAACTTCTCTGGGCAGCCTGTTCCATGCTGTCAATGTCATAGCAAAGTAATTTTTCCTCATGTCGAGGTGGAAGTCCCTGTAACCCAGTTTGTGCCTGTTGCCCCTTTTTCTGTCACTGGGCATCACTGAACAGAGACTGACCCCATCCTCTTGAGAACCACCCTTTAGTTATTTATAAGCATTGATAACATGTCCTCTTGGTCTTCTCCAGGCTGAACAGCCCCAGGTCTCTCAGCCTTCTGATGTGAGAGAGAGATTTCTGTCCCCTCATCTTTCTAGTCCTCTGTTGGACTCTCTCCAGTATTTCCCTGTCCCTCTGCAACTGGGAAGTCTGGAACTTGATGCAGTACTCCAGATGTGGCCTCACTGGGGCAGAGTAGAGGGGATAAGAACCAACCTTGACCTGCTGACCAGACTCTTCTTAATGCACCCCAGGACCTCATGAGTCTTCTTGGCCACAAGAGCACATTGCTGTCCCATGGAGAACTTACTGTCTGTGGAGCTGCTTTCCAGAAAGTCTCCCTCTCACCTGTGCTGGTGCATGGAGTTCCTTCTCAGGTGGAGGACACTACACTTGCCCTTGTTGAACTTCATCGGGTTCCCTTTGCCCAGCTCTCCAGCCTGTCCAGATCTCACTGACTGGCAGCTCAGCCTTCCTGGGTATCAGCCACTCCTCCCAGTTTCCTACCAGCAGCAAACTGGCTGAGGCTCCACTCTGTCCCTTCATCCAGGGCACTGATGAAGATGTTGAATGAGACTGGACCAAGTACTGACCCCTGGGGAACACCAGTGGCTCCAGGTCTCCAACTGGACTCTGTGCCACTGACAGACCCTCTGAGCTCTGTTGCTGAGCCAGTTCTCAGCCCATCTCACCATCCCCTCTTCTAACCCCCACTGCCTGAGCTTCCCCACGAGGGTGTTATGGGACACAGTGTCAAAAGCCCTGCTGGAGTCAAGGCAGACACCACCCAGTGCTCCCTGCAACAACCCATTCAGTCCCACCATGACAGAAGGCTCTCAGGTTAGTCAAACGTGCCTTCCCCTTGGTAAATCATACTCCCTACTCTTGATAACCTTTTCGTCCATATGCTGAGAAAGCTGAAATAACTTCAAGAAATATGTTCTCCAAAATGCCAAATGCTCATCTAAGGTATATGAAACTTCTATATTTATTGTGGTTCTAGATCTTCCACTTATTTAGTCTACTATTTCAATAAAGGTAAGTTTCTCAACCTGTAAGTATTAGTTCTGTAATGGCTTTTTATTTTTTCAGGGGCACAGTTGACTAATTGCACTATAAATGTGTATATATTTCTTACATGTTGTTTGCATTAATTCATGAAAATTTCAATTCCAGTGCAGGCTTTAAAGATGCTTTAAATCATATAAAGAATTCAGGTGTTGCTGAACTATAAAACAGCATTAGGTATGCACGTTTTGGTCTGGGAAGGGAAGTTTTGCTATAACTTTTCTGCTATGTTGCACCTCTGGGTTAATTGATTAAGCAGAATTAAGTTGCCCTGCCTGAAGCAGGTCTGTACCAGTCTGTCCAAAATGGACATAGTGGGAGTGCCTGTCACAGGAATCCAGTTCCATGAGTGAGCCACATAGCACTGCCTCTAGCTTTATTATTTTTTTCCCTTGTTGTGGTTATCAGCAAATTTCTAAATAGAAAGGCTGTTGCTTCATCCAGCCCATCATCCCTGACAGTTCACATTTATTCTCTGAAGTATAGTTTCTGTTGTTGCACTTTGTTTAGCACTAAAAGGTCTGTAATGGGCTGATCTACCTCCTCCTGTGCTTGCTGCCTGGAGCATTGTGAATAGCAGCCTCCTTAGACTTTGTAAGTCTCTCTCCTGACTTCACTGCAGTATTTGTGGCATCTGCAAGAAGATTTTGCAGCTCTGGTATAGTAAATTAGAGTGCTCTGTGTCAGTAATGGAAAGAAAAACAACAAAAAAAGAGAGTGAATTAAGACTTAGTGCACTGCTGTTGTTGCTCACAGGAAAAAATGCGATGGGTAATAGATTTTCTTATCTTATAATAATTTTCTTATTTGTGATTGTGATTTTATTGTGATTGTTTAATTCCTGTAAATGGCACCACTTGAATACCAAGATAGAGCCATCCATAGCTGTGAGCATGGGCATTTCACAGGCCTTTGCAGCAGTTGGAAAGTCCACACAGACATTTTAATATGATTTGCAGTGTAATTTTTCAGAATAAGACGAGTCAGTGGCAGTCTAATGTAAAACACAGACTGAGACTTGGATCAGAACTCTGGATTTTGCTCTCTCAGATGACTGTTCAATTGCTAGTGTCCAGAAAGCCTCGCTCCTGCTCATTGCTCTAACAGCTCTGGAAGATGTTAATGTGTCTCTGTTCCAATGGGAAGGTTGAGGAATGCCTCCATCCAAAATATAACCTACATGTGTGAGTCCTATTGCCAGTAGGCTGGATCCCAACCCCGAGAGCCTTCCAGATGGCCTGCTGCCTTCCCTTGGAAGAAGAAGGGAGCAGCAGCCAAAGGGCTGTGAGTGATGCAAGGCAGAGACTCAGCTCCCTGGGGACAGAGGGGGTTCAGCTGGAGGCTCAGCAGCACCCAGTCATGCATGGGGTTTGGGTTAAGGTCACTGCCACAACACTGAAGCCTGTAGAACATTACATGAGCACATGTGACTGGAGAGGTGGAAAACCTTCCCTGTCAGGAGGGAGGGGAAAGGGAAAAATCTGAATCTTGGTACAAAAATGAGAGAAGGCAACTCAGAAGTGTGGGGATGACAAGTAGGCAAGTGGGTTCTGCAACCTCCTCGAGTTCAGCTATAACTGCAAAACACTATAAAATAGTGTGTTTACTTCTCTTCTTCTGTAGCAAGCTGAATGGAACGAGTTCAAGCATTTCCAAATCACAATAGTTGCCTTAGAAAACTGAAATGGTAATGATGTAGCTGTTCATAGTTATTTCAAATTGCTCATCTATGTATTAGCTGACATTAGCGTAAGTAAATTGTTTCTCTTTGGTGAGAAATCTTCTTGATTTTTTTTTGGAAATCAGCTAAATTCTGCTTTATGCAGATGTGTATGTCAGTGGGAAACTATTCACACTCATTTTCTCCTTGTCTCCCTGACACACTTCCATATGTGGGCTCACATTTAAGTTATATACTCAGATAATTTCCTGTACTCTGAAGCTGCATTGACTGTGTTATTGATTGTGCACTGTCATTTACAGTTAGGCTTGGATTTTGTACATCATCTTAGGTCCATCTGGGATACTGCTTTACAATAAGGATATGCTGTCTGATTTAGCAGAGGTATTTGAACATAATGAAACTTCTAGGTTATATACATGACTTTATTTTACTGCTTTCCTGCTTTTCTTTTTCTCTTAACCACTGCCTATCTTTACTAAACACTTGAATAAATATTAATTATTATATTGCCACTGAATTTGGTATTCATCTGCTACGAGCTCTGTAACAAAAGAGATCTGTTCCATTTTCATAATAGTTGAGAGCTGGTGTGGAAGTGACATTGATTCCTGCCTGCTAAGATTATGAACACTTATAATGGCTAGAAGCAACTAAAACTGTATCACCAGCTTGATTTATTTCTTTAAGTGCATTGTATTTTCTTCGGATTGGGGTCAAGTTTAGATTTACAGTATGCAAACACACAGGGTCTAATTACCCAAAAGGCTTAACACTATCTGATTTCTTAAGTTAATATTTTCTGTAGGGATTAGTGTCAACTTTTATTTCTGAAGTCAGTTATTTCCCAATCTTCCTTTATCCTTTTATCACATGAACTATTGAAAGTTTCCTGATACACCAAATCTCCTTTTCACTTTCATACCACTTCTTTATTCTGGGATAGCTTCTGACTTTCTCTGTGGTGTATCCAAGATGATATACATGCAATTATAATATCATACATACTCTGGATTAGCAGTGAAAATCAACTCTAGGAAAATGTTGACTGTTGAAAAGTACAAAGTGAGGGCATTTCAGAGCTGAAGTAGCAAGACCTGAAGCTTGAAAGAAAGGAGGGAGGTTAAACAGGGTCACTACTGGAACAAGCTTAAATGATGCATGTCAGCAGTAGAAACAGAAAACTTCAGAAGCAGTTTTCTCTGAGATAGTGTAGATTTGAGTAGCTCTAGAAGGAGAAATTGCTTAGAAAAGATGAGGAGCCTGTGATCTCCTTACACAACAGGAACAGGCAAAGTGGGGGGAGAACAGGGCACTGGATGTGCACTTCTGCAGCCTGGTTATCCTTCAGGGGTTATCCTTCAGGTCCCAGCCAGCAAGCAATGGATATCTGGTAATACTGTGTAAACTGAGGGAGACTGTGGAGCTGCCACCTGCATTTGGCATCATCTGCAGCCCAGAAGGAGGCTTCCTTCTCCACTTAATGTCAATCAACGTTGTGAAACAAAGCAAAGAAACACACCTTTCCTTGCTGGAATCAATCTATTGTATGGTAATTTAAATTACATGATTAAGCTTTTTACCTGTTTAAATATCCTCTGCAGCTCTATTCTATGCATTGTGGGAATTGTGAGCTGTGTGATTAATAGCCAGTTTTGTTATTTAGCCAAGTGGTGAGAAGCACGTGGAAGTATTTGGAGAAAATGCTAAAAAGGTTACTCAGTAAAAAAGAAAACTGAAGCTGGGTTAGATTAATGAGAATTTAAGCATCTGTAAAAAAAAAATTACATGAAAACTTCGGTCAGTTTTTTATGAGGATGCTGATCATGTATTTGAGGCTAGTAGTAGAGACCACATGGGAATCATAATAGAGCTTTTTCTGTCCAAATTTGGATCTAAATTTAACTTATGTATTTGAATCAGGAGGCTTGGATAATCTCTGCTGCAAAATAATGGCACATGAAATCATAAATCCACAAGACATATTTTTTAATTTATGTGTCAATTGCACTTTAATGGCAGGAAAAAAAGAAACAAATATGAAAACACACTAGACTTGAATGAGAATGCTTCATCTCCTTAGTATGACTTCAGTACTACAAAAAGTTCTATTTTGATGGACATGATGTCTAAACGTAAAGTAAAAGAGATACTTTTGATCTCAATGTAGACTATCAGACTAATCCAATATTCCTTTTTAATGACTTCTTTAGAACAGCAATAAGGTAAATATTTTTTAATATATTATAACTATATAGGACACTTGATTTAGCCATTTTGTAATATAATATCATCTCTGATTCAGTGTTAAAAGTATAGGAGAGTACTGTTTATTTAAGCTGTTGAATAATAGAAGCTGTTGAATAATAGAAGAATTAGGTGTTTGGAGGAGACTATAATGTGTTGTTTTGGAAGTGCAAGTCAGTGGGTTGGAGAGAGGTTTCCAATAGTGGATTTTTTTGGATAATGTCTCAGGGAGACATTGCCAGATTTGATTTTGAAAACAAATTTTTACCCATACTAGGGAGGTCCTTTAGGTGGTGTTCAGCAGCTCTACTTCAACTGCAAGCTGGTTTCTCACTCATTCACTCCTGGGCCTGCTGAAAAAACATGAATGGAATCTTCCCTTTTAAAAAGTCTTTAGGTTTTGCTGTTGTAATGCTCAGAAACAACATGTCACTGCTCTGCAAACAGTGTGGATCACTGTTTGCATTTCTCAAGATATGTTACCAAACATTTTTGCAACATTTAGCTTTTTCATGCAAAAGTACTAATCAGATCTCTGGTTTATGGTTATGATCCTATTAATATAAAAAAAAAAAAGCCATTGTACCACCAGAAATATTTTGCAGTAAATATATTATGTAATTTCTGCATCTTCTTATAGCAATAACATTTATTTTTGCCCATTATACTTACCAACTAAAGCCATTTTTCACAGTATCTAGCCTGCTAATTAATGATGATACTGAAGGATGGGCACCTGATAATGAAAACTAATTTGCATAAGCTGTCTGCTGGAATGAAAGAGCATCTTCCTTTGCAAATCCACTATAAATCAGCATAAACTAAAAGATTAGGTTTAGATCTTCAAAGACACCTGGCTTTGCAAATCTCAGCCACAATGTGTGCTGCTATAAATGAAAGCAAAAAAAAACCCATGCATAACAGCAAGGGGAGGAAAAAATACCATATAAATATTTTAAACTTCACCTGGACACAAGAAATTCCTCTCTACTCTGATTTGCAGACATATCCTTTGGTAACATAAGAATTCTCCCACATATGGAGGTGGAAAGATGTAACTGCCTGTGGTGAGAAAAATGTTTGTGTCTTCATTTCAATTCCTACAGTGTGAACATTTGGGAATCTGAAAGGGTTAGGGATGATAAATGGGAAATTTTGTTCAGGTTTGTGGTTTAGGGTGTACTCAGAAATAGTGATTGTTATCAAAGCCCTTCAGAATTGCACTGGATGTCTTTTTAAAGGCCTCATATAAAGGTAAATGAGATATTACTAAGATGCTCATACTTCTTTTGTCTTTAATATAGCAGAAAAACTATCTCAAAAGAGCTGTGAGAAAAGGAAGGAAGTCTGTGGATCTTTGTCACACCTAGTAAGAAGCAGAAACTAGAATATTGCCAAACTCTTGCAATTTAGTCAGCCCAGTTCCCATCTTTCAATGATGGGTAATGTCTGCCTCCTTTCTTCTACTTTCTACAGTAAGAAGCAAATACTTTACAACTGCTCCCATGCCTGAAATTAGAGCTGACTGACAGATTCTTGGTAAATTCTCATGTAATTTAATCTGCTGCCATTCATTTTCTCCTTTTAAAAAACTTTTCTAGAATATTGCAACCCTGTCTCCCAGAAAATATGATTATGGGAAACTGTTGCTAAATCTTTTCCACTTTTTTTTTCTCAATACTTTTCTTTCAGAAGGTTTCATATTGCTTTCTGTTCTAAATGATTTTTTTTCTGCACGGCTGTTTGACACACTTTAGTTTGAGTTAACAATGTACTAGTGCACAACTAACCCACTGTATATTATTGGGAACTTTTAAGAGTTTTGGTTGGTTTGGGGGTTTTTTTATTGCTTCTCAAAGGGTGCTTGCAGCTGTTCCATGTGCAGTGATTCCATTCTTCTCTGTTTAGCAACTACTGTGAGTTTCTTCACTTGCAGACTGAAGTCTAACCTGAAGGAGACTGATTGTTCTTTGTTTTCTGTTTCAAAGTTTTTGTTTTCTCCACATTTTTCCAAGTAGCAGGTGGAAGAAAGGTGGTGCAGAATGTCAGCTGGTGAGGAAAAATAGGTAAAAACGTGCCATGGCATTGCCTTCTCATCCATTCTGTCCCCTATCTGTCAAACATCATGCCAAACAGATGGCAGAGTCAGCCCCGTGCCACGGGAGAGCTTTTGATCCTTGGTGCAGACCTTCCTAACAAAACTGCCCAGTCACCTTGTGAGCAGGCAAAATGCCACAGCAACAGATGAGGAGGAGTGTGAATAGCCATATATCATAGCTGTTTGCTGAGCTGAGGCTCTCCAAAGGGCTTTGGGTTCAAGCAAACAGCTGGCCTGAACTTGGTGCAAAGGGGCAAGCAAAGGTGCTTCAAAACCAGGTATTATTTTTCCCAGGTCTTATGCTTCACTCTGACATTGGAAAAATGCTCTTTGATATGACTGACAGGAGCATAAAAATAGCAACTGGATTTCATGGGAGATTTTTGCCCAAAATATAGGTCTGCTCTACCTTGTTGTCACACTGCTTCTGATGTTCTGTTGGTTTTGAAGCTGCAAGTGGGATGCTTAGGAGACTGGTACAATGTGAGTCTTGGAATTGTTCCTTTTCAGCAGCCAGCTTATAGAAGCAGCTAATAATTTTGATTATTTTTCATCAAAAAGGAAGGAAACCACCCTCACGAAAACAAACCAACCAAAAAACCCCACAGCCAACCAACCAACCAAAAAAACCCTCCACACAAAGAACAACAACTACAAACCCACATCAAACAACCAAAAGCAAGATATGAAACCACAAAGCCTACAATGAAAAAACAAAGCAACTCCCCCTCAAGTTTATTATGAAAAATAGTAACTTTTAATATCTTGAAATGTATTATTTGAACATCTTGATTGCTAAAATACATCAGTTATGACCACTGCTATCAGAACTTCACATCAAAAAAAAAAAAAAGAAACAAATTCCATTTCCTTTTTTTCTTTTTTTCCTTTTTTTTCTTTCCTTGCCTTCCCAGTTTATGAAGCAGCCTGAGAATGCCTGGGAAGGGATGTCATGAGAATCTAGATCCTTCAAAATGGTGCTTACACTTTTGTGCAGCAGCAGCTTTGTTTAATCTTCTGGAATTAATTCTGACATTGCTCAGATAACCTTTTTCTGTGCTGATTCAGTGAAGGATATAAACTGTAAAGAGTGATTCAGTGTATTGTTCTAAGGATAGTGTCTCCAGACTGTATGTTACTTGTGTTCCTTCTGCATTTGTAGATGGAGATTTTTTTATGAGGAAGCTTAATGCTCAGAATGCTGAATAAGAAAAAAAACCATAGCTTTTTATTATTATTATTATTTCTCTCCCCACTGTTTTTAAGGAGCTGCACTTCTGCCTTGCTCTAATTTCCCTGTGCAGCTGAGTTTTCATACAGTGGCCCAGGCAGGTTGTGTGTATTTACCCAGTAAGTCTGTTGAGTTTTAGTTAAAAAAAAACAAGATGTAGATGCACTTCAGCTGGGGCTGTTGGTCTCCTCACCTTATTGGGAGGGGAAGGCCTAATTCCCACCTGGCCATCCCAGGTGCTACCATGATTTCTAGCCCATCAATATCCCTTCTGCCTTTGAAATTTCATGGAACAACATCCCCTCCTTCCAGTGGTGTGGCAGACTAAAGGGTCTCCCTAGTATACTGCCTACAACCATTGATGTGCTGCTCCCAGGCTTATCTCCAGCAAGACTGGTTTTATCCTTTTCCCCATTCAAAGCCAGTTTGAAGCTCTTTTGAGCTTTTATTTTTCAAGCTCTTGGTGCCATGTGAATGATTTCCAGCATATGTGGCTAACTTTCCTTCAGCTGTTAAGAAACTGAAACTAGAAAGGAAAAAGACATCAGTCAATAACTAGCTGAACAATTGTTCTGCATATTCATTTCTTTGTTTCTGCAAGGCATTTCAGCATGAAAACATCTTGGCAAGGACAGGTAAAGTCCTGTAATGCTTTCAAGCCCTTCCTTACCTGCCCTTCAAACTCCTTCTTTTGTCTGGCTGTTCTTAGCAGTTCCTCTGCCTCTTCATGTTCAGAGTCAAATTCAGAGTTGAATTCAACAAATGGTTTCTTGCTTTTCCCTTTTCTTGGGTAACCATGATTACTGGCTAAAACAGTTGGAAGCTGTTGGTCTGATCTATTGTTACTTGTAGAAATCAGGACTAAAGAAGATATCATAAGCTCTTCTCTGAATCTAGATTTCTCTTCCATGTTTCCACTGTTGCTTAGCAGTCTGTACCTCTTGCTGTGATTGTAAGTGCTCCCCTTATCTGACCTTTTGACTGAGAATTTAACTGCTGAATTCTGTTGGTTTTTTTTTTTTAAGGACTTGATCACTTCAGATGCAATTTTTTCAAGACAACTCATCACTGGCCCAACTCTGCTTCTGTAAGAGGTAAAATAATAGATTATTAGGTATACTCAATACTTGGTATGTTTTTAAATTCTAGCCAAGAAATTTCTCCCCATCCTTCTGTAATCAGGTCATCCCAGTAAACCTCATTTGTTTGATCATCAAAAGGGTCCTGCACAGAAGCCACTCTGCCAGCAAATATGCTTAGGTTTGTCACAGGAGTTTAAAGTTCAGAAGTAAAGTTGAAGCCTCTGACAATGGTCAATTTCCAAATTAAAATCATTCTGTCAGGAATAGTTAGTTGTAAGATTTAAATATATTTAAGCCAGAAGTTGGCTTAGAATCAAAACCCATCTGCATATACTAATTAGCAGCGTGGCTATATTCAATCTTTTTATTATGAGGTCATGTTTTGTACCATGGCCATTTGTGTACCTCCTCAGAAAAGCTGCCAAGCAAAAATGGAGGAGAGAAACCAACAGCAGTGCAATACTGACAAGATCCCTAACTATTAGCATGAGTATCCAGACTCTGATGTCTTCTAGGATTTTTTTTTGTTGTCACTTTATCCCTGAATAGCAACAATGCTGTACATACTGGTGGCTTATCCTTTATGGTGATTCACAAAAGGATGAGGAGAAAGCAAGAGAGATTGCCCTACCCATGATTTTCCTCGATTTGGTTTGGACCTAGACTGAAAAAGCTGCCCCTGTTACCTACTGTTCTTGTCCTCCTAAAGAAAATAGTAAAAGATAGTCTATGTACTCTCCTCCAGCCTCTAATCTTAAAGTTTATTCTGCTGTCAGCTACAGGGATTCAGTTTGGATGGATAGTGGTTTGGGCTTGAGGTGTCAATGCTTGGAAGTGGGCATTTCTCATGTTCAGTATCACTGGACGTGCATCAGTGTCAGATGGAAACTTTGTTTTGCAGGATTTGTTTTAAATTATTAGGTGATGAGCATTCTGGTTTGTTTTGCTGTAAATTGAGATTTTCTTTTCACCTATAAATCCTGCTTCCATATGGAATTTTTAGTTGAGGTTTATAAGCACATAGTACAAAGAATAAAATGTTATTTGTGGGCAATATATTGCTAATTCCTTTATTATTGTCTGGAGAAGGTTGACAAAGTATTCTGATTTTGGAGATATCAGCTAAATATCTCCACTTGACTTTGCCAAAATCATGGGTCAGGAAGGCTAACCCAATACATTTTAAGGATGAATGCTTAAAAATTTGGAAGTCTTCAGAGCATTCAGATAAAAGTTCCATTTTCTGAGTCTCTGTGGGACATGCCAAGGGTGATGAATTAAGCAAAAGAACAAAAATCTGTCGGGAAAACAGTGTAAGAATAGAGCAGCTTGTTGCTAAAATAGATGGTGACCACGGCTGGCCACTCAATCTGCAAATAGCAGCACTGAGATGTAATGAGCTAAAGGAGTGAAGTGGCAGTACTGCTCAGAATGAAAAATAATTTCATTATTTACTTGTTAAAAGTGAATGGAACTGCAAGTTTATGTCAGGGGCAGGAGAAAAAAAATCCTTCTCTTAGCATGCAAATATGTCTTTTATTGATTTTTGAAGCAGTACCACAACCGTGTGGAAACAACAGTGGCCATTGTCTCTCACAGAAAAAATACAAAAATTTTAAAAACGGATAACTTTAAGGTTTAATACAGTCTCTGGTGAAACTGAGGGAAACAATAGAAAGTCATCTATTTACCTATATATATTTTCCAATAGCCATAGTTCTAAAATGCTTTAATGGTGAATCACTGGAAGAAAAGACTTAACTAGAAAATTCACAAAAAGATGAAGGTTCTTTTGTGTCCAGAAGCCTTTGATCAAGTAAGGGAATGGCTATGCTTGGTTTGATACAGTTTTGATGAATTCAAAAGATGGTTTTTTTCTTACTGCCTTCCATGGCAGTGTGATACTGCAGAGAAGTGAGAAATGACAATGCCATTAGTGTACATGGAGGTCCACATGTCAGAAACTTGGCAAGCACAGGGAGAAATTCTTCCTTAGTACTGAGACACCTTTAGCTCCCATCTGTGAGATCACTGTGCTGTAGTTGCTTAAACAGTGCTTTGAAATCCCACTGCAAATGGAAGTTGATTACTAGAGTTGTACCTTACTTGGCTTTTCCTGTATATCCAAGACATCATTTTTTTTGGGGTGTATTTTTCTTTCTGGCAAGGTAAAGAATGATAATGGTTTAGTCAATTTTCAATGTGCTCAAGTTCTGCTGAACCTCAGTTTAGAAAGGAACCTGCAACCTCACTTAGTTGTGGATCCTTTAGTGTCAGATTTGGAAGGGGATTATGAAGTAACAGGAAAAATAGATGCTGATATTATTCACCATTTTATTAGACACACTAAATGCATATTTCCCAATGGGAAATGGTGCTATTGGAAGGTGCCTGGAGACAGTGAAGATGAATGGAAATGGTGATAGCAGAATTTTGCAGGTGTAATTCTCTCCCATTAGGTGTTATGACAGACTTTTGTGCAGCAATGCAGCCTGACTCAGCCCTGCCAGTGGTAGGTGCTGCTCTTGTCCAGCTGCAGCAATGCCAAGAACACTCCTCCCTTCCCATTCTGCTGCACTCCTGCTCTTCTGGGCTTGTCTTCCCTTCCCCCTTGCGCTCTCATTTTACCTTTCCCTTTTGGTCAAGGCCTTGACCCTAGCAGCAGCAAAATTAAATTGTTCAGAGGATTTAAATCACCTTAGATGGAACCAAAATGGCTTAACCTAACTCTGTAGAGGAAGGTTGAGCTCTTTGTACTATAACAGTATTTTACCTGAAAGTTATTTGTCTTGCTTCTGCAGATGTAGCAAGTTACTGATTAAAGCTCAATGATTCTCCAACCAGGCACAGGGCTATTTAATCTTACTTTTCCTCCTATCCATATTTCAAACTTTTGGCATTTTATATAGCTATATTGAAAATATAAAGTTTGTTCTCAGGTTTCTTTCTTTCCTGCCGAGTTATCAATATTTCTTTGTTGTTCTGGGATTGTCTTGCTGATTTAAGAGCACAGCTTTTCATAATTTGTCTCTGAAATCTGTTTAATTTTTGGTGCATTAACCACTAGCATATGTACTGCATTGTGAATATTATTAAAAAGAAATTTAAAATATGTCTGACCTTCAGTGCAGGTAAACAAAAAGTACTTTGTGTTTATGCCACTTCTCATAGCTATAGACAATGACTAAGGGAATTTTTGTGGGTTTTTTTTTTTTTTCAGAAAATGTATTTATTAGAGAATTTTGTTAGTGTGTGCAAAAGACAAGCTTTTTTTCTAAAAGCTTCTTTCCACCTACCACAGAAAAGAAAGTATTCTTCATTATTTTTAAATAATATCCAATGAATCAATGTTTTTCATAACAACTTTGAACTTTATGAACTGTGAATGGGGTTCAGCCCAAGCACTAGTGACAAAAACAGGCAGGTATAATACTAAATAATTCAAGATAGTTTAAAAAAGATTTTGTAACTAGAACAAAACGCTGAATGCAATAAACAGTTAACTTAGAAATGACTTCAGTTCTTTTTAGTGCTAGGTAAGTTTGATTTGCACGTATATGTGACTTAATGGAACTGGTCAGGTGCTTAATATGAAGCATAAGATTAAGTGCTTCACTGGCTCAAGACCCTGTTTGATAGAACCTTGTCCTCTGGGCTATGCCAATTCATTTTCTGGGTGATTACAGTGGCCTATAAGGAATGTGAAATTGCCTGCCATTGGAATTTCCTCACTGTGATGGCAATGTGTGCAACTTCTGAAGGTTATCTGCCCAGGATTCATCATCTGTGGTGCAGTGAAATTCTCCTCCCCGTATTTCTTTCATGAATCATGATTTATCCATTTTAGCTCTATTCAGGGCTGAACAGAAGCAGCAGTTTTCTATCTCATTTTCTTGAGTTCTTGAAATTACTTTTCAAGCTGGGACATGTTTTGAGGGGTTTCTGCCAAATCAGCTCTTACATAGAGGTTGCATGAGTTTGCTAGAACTTCAGTTGTTAGTGGCATAGTTAGCAAGGGATTATCTTGGTTGGACTTGATGATCCCAAGGGTCTTTTCCAATCTGAATGATTCTATGATTTTATGATTTTGGAAACCTGTTAGTTGAGGGGCAATCAGTTAATTTCTTTATCTTATGGAGTACCTGTAAAATATTGTTGAAGCCTCATATCTGAAAGAGGTTTACTTACCCTCAAGGTTTTCTGATGCATGAAATACTGACACAAGGTCTGTCCAGTTTATTGGTACAACATGCCTTTCCCAAATGTGCCAGATGATTTTCCTTCTTGCAGAAGGAGAATGAAGTCCAAGAGAGTTGTTGGTTTGTAGTCCACATCTACGGCTGGAGGTAAAATTTCCCCCCAGATATCTGAGATCATGAGCTGATCAGAATTATTTTGAGAAAGGAGCTTAATTTCTAAACTTTTTTACAATTTTTACAAGTTCATCTGTGTGCACGTTCACTTGCACATTTTATAAGCGCTGGTTGATAGAGTCACAATTCAGCATTAATCTCCACCCATTTTAGCAGGTTAAACAAAGAAGCCTGTAGGAAAAGGCAGGTCTGGATTTAGTTCAGTTGTTAGTGCTTGGACACTATCATTACGGCCAGTTGATCTGTCTTGGTAATTAGGAAATATCAGATATATGAAAAATCAGATGTATTTTCTTCTGTATACTTCAGGCTTAAGATGTTTATTTTGCCTAGAGAGAGGAATTTTCCTACAAGGGGGATAAATCATCTGCAGAGGGATGAGAAAACAGCTGGAAGAGCAGTTTTTCCTCCAGCTGTCCTGCTTGCTGGGGAGCAGGAATGGGGTTTACTAATTCCAGTCTGTCTAGCTCTTTGAAATCAACAGATGAACCCCAAGGTTTAGTATGTGTTAGGGAGCATCAGATTAGTGGGGCTTATTCCCTGAAGACTGTGTTAAAGAATAATCCAATTTCTGACTTCCAAAACTGCACCTGAATCCTAAATGGCATTTGAGGTCCACAGTCCCAAGTGATCTAAAGCTTTTTACAGTCATTAGCTTCCTGCCATTTGTGCCCAAATACAAAGTATTCTGCGTCACCAAGATTGTTTATCTCAGAGAAAACCTCATGTTTGGATTTCCATCCAGTCTACTTGAGATTTTTCATTTTCAAATAATATGATTCTTTAGAAAGGATTATTCTTAATTGTGCCTTCTCACACAGCTTTGTAACCTTCCAAGTTTTAGACTCTCATTTTGCCTTTTATAGATTTATGCTGTTTATTATCTGCTCACAAAATTAGTGAAACACACCAGACAGCACCAGCTGTCTCTTAGGGATCTAAAACTTTCTCAGTACTCAGTAGGAGATCAGCTGCAGACCAAGAATAACAGGACATATATAATTTATGTGGTCCATTCTTTCTGAGCTGGCAGCTGCAGAATTCTGGGAGGTGTAAATTACATTGAATTTGCTATTTCCCAATGTAAATTGCATTAGAATTAAACATTCTGGAAGTACTGAAAAAGTTTTTGTTATTGGCCCATCTTCATCTCTACTTTTTCTCTCTCATTTCTTCTCCTTTTTCTCCCATCTAAATAGGTTATTTACACTATTCTGCAAAAAACTTAAGTTGATAAAGCAAATATTGGTAGAATATTTATGATTCTTCCCATTCTTTCCTTAGTTAAAGATAAGATTAAAAAAAAAAAAGGCCTAAAGGTGTCACACTGTAAAGACCTGAGATGGACAATCTGCCATGAGATATGGCACTCTTTGCAGACATATTGACTGGAGAAATTTGTGTACAAATACATTTTGATTTGTAATACAAACATATCATAGAAACAGAACAAAAGAAAACCTCCATTGCTCTCTGCAATCTTGATTTCATTTGTTCAACCTGAGCAGCTCAGTCTTCTACAATAACCAGAATAAACACCCTGGCAGCACAGATGCCCTCCTTGTAGAGCTTTGGGCACATTCAGGGCTTTTTTTACTCTTAAAATAGCACCAGGACAGAGCTTTTAGCTGCTGCATATTCAGACTGGATAGATTATCCTTTACACTGTATTTACATGCCCTCGAACCTGAGGGGTGATTTGTTTGAGTAAATTGTCAAAGGGTCAGATTATATTGTGGGAGAAAAGTTGAAGCAATTTCTGACATAATTCCAGCATGAGACATGAAATATATTACAGGCAAATAATTTTCTCTCAACAGTTGTATCAATTTCCACAGTGGTGTAAGGAATGCATGTTCTGTTTTCAGGTTTCAATTAGCATTCCAGTGATCTTGATGGGCTTATTATGCAGTTCAGCTCTACCTCTCACAACTGACATGTTTGTAGAACAGGCTGCTGCTTTTCTGTGCTATACAAGAAGAAGGAAAAAAAAAAAAAGCTTTATTTACCACACAGAGAGAAACCTGTTTCTTGTTTTCTTTAAAAATCTTTGAGTATGGCAGTCAAAGAGTAGCAGTGACATAGCAGACAGGTCTCTAGCCACTATGTTTTTGAGTTATGCTTTCTGAGTTTTTAGAATGATGATAAGACTAATCTGACCTTTTGAATATAAAATCATATTTCTAGTTCTCTGGAGGTAGTCTTCAATGTAAGAATTTGATGTCTGTGTTTTCTCTCTTGCTCTCTTTTGTCCGCCATGGTCCCCCCCCATCCTTGTTCTCCTCCTCCTTCTGTTTTCTTCCTGACTTCATCTATGTCCTTTCTCTCTGCTGTGTTACACCCTCTCTCCTCTGTTCTTTTTGTCTTTTACTGACTGCCAGATATTATCTCCCTCTACACAGAGAGCAGTGTTAATTTAAAACCAAATGCATTGTGACCAAACACCATTGTGTTAATACAAAAGCAGAGGAAAAGACTTTCTTCCTAATCAATAAGATGAATCCTGGCTATAATCTGGCTTTTAAACCATAGTAATAAAGCCATAGTGTTTATGGTTATGTCCAAATTAGCAATTCTGTGTTTTTTCTAAATCTTTTTAGCTACCCTAGTAATATCTGTGCAATAAAGTACAAGAACATCTATATCCTAGCTTACTTCATGCTATATGATTAAACAACAGAAGTATAGATTTCATAAGTGACATCATTCTACAGCTTTACTAATCTTTCTACACTGCAGTAGGTTCTTTATTCATTAGAAATTAAGTAATAATGACAAATATGTCTTGATTGTTGCAATAAAACAATGAATTACCGTGCCATTATTAATTTATTCATTGCTAAAACCTGTAGGTATCTGAGGCAGTGGCAGATTAATGTCACACTGGTGCACAAAAAAAAAAAAATCTTATTTCACAATTGATTTGGGTTGCTGCAGCCTGTAAAATCACAGTTGAGCTACATTCTTCCTCTCTTCCTCCTGGTTTAAATGTTGGGAATTCTTTTAAGAAACAGCATAGCTGAATATTGAGAGAGTATTCCCCTCTCTCTTGTAAATTTTCCCTTTATTTTTATTCAACACCTCTGGAGGTAAAATGGAAGACGGGAGAATTCTCTGAATACAATTTTCAATCAATTCTTTTATCCTCGGTTTTCTTCAGAGCAGTTTTCTGTCTCAATACATTAACACATTGAAGATGTCACAGGACAGGAAATCCTTGGATTAAATATTAATTCCACTGAAATCAGTGAGAATTTTTACCTCATTGACTTCTGTGGGTCTAGGATTTTACACATCCATCACCTGTGCAGAGCAAGAATTCATTATCTTCTTGAAAGACCAAGACAGAGGCATTTTCTCTCCTTTTTTTGCAGTCTTGCTTCAGTCAGAAGGTTTTTTTTTCTCTCTCTCTTACAGTCAATGATATGTAAAAGCCATGTTATTTTAATCTTGATTTTGACAATATCATTCAAACTTAAGCATCAATGAACACGTTTCCTTGGTTTCAGATATATTCTTCCATCTGGAAAATTTTAATATACTCTTAGTTTACATTTTCATATGAAAGGATGTCTTTCCCAGCTGCATGCTGTCATCACAGTATTTCTAGATGCACACCATTGCAGCAGAAAAAAAAAAAAAGCTTACACCTAGTGCTTTATTTCAAGGCCTGTTTTCAGATAAAAATCAAAGAAAGAAGCATGAAACGCTTTCATTTGGAAATTTCTTTTAAAGTTACTGCATGAAAAATGTTTTGATTATCAGAGAATATCAGAAAATCTTAGGCTACTTGAACTAGAAGGTGTATAACCTGAGGGTTGTTTTTTTTCCTTCTATATAAGTCTTACTATGAGTATTTAAATATTTATATAATGTTTATATAATATATAATATTAAATATCTAAAATATTTTAGAGGAACACTCCCTATGAATCATAAATAATAATAAAAAAGTAACATGAAGATGAAACTTCATTGTTAATATTTCAGTGAGTGTAAATTGACCAATTTTCTTCCTCAATTTTTTATTTGTTTCATTTTTTAATAGAAAATATGCCAATCTTTTTTTTGTTCACATAATCTTGTGGGGTTTTTTTTATACAACCAATTGTTGTTGA
Organism: Corythornis vintsioides; assembly: GCA_025447755.1. Lineage (NCBI taxonomy): Eukaryota > Metazoa > Chordata > Aves > Coraciiformes > Alcedinidae > Corythornis > Corythornis vintsioides. Next base: position 59,167 of record JAOEGS010006443.1, on the reverse strand, counting down.
TATAGATGTCCCTCAGTTTGCATAGTCATTGTGAAGTGGGTATCCTCAATCATCCATACCAGTGAGCTCCACCTCTCTGAAATCCCACCTCATCGTCTATCCTGTCAGGGACATCACACTGGAAGAAATTGATAAAACCAGATTTGGGGAATAAATATATTTTAAATGTGGTTTTTAAATGTAAAAAAGCCTTGGTTCTAGCCTTGGTTAACCATTAGGATTTAAATAATGGAAACTTTCCACGTTTACCATTGCTGTCCCATTTACAAATGACCACACCACCAAGAAAACTATCAGAACCATGGGGCAGCACCTGCAGCAAAAGGAAAATATTCCAACTTCAGTAGAGAGACATTGGTGTAGATGCTGTTTCATCAGCAGATCTGTGGAAGCCCACCCTTCCACAGAGGACTGCCTACAGGGCTGAAAACATCAAAGATTTCTCTGTAGATTGCAGCAGTTGCTGAGCACTTTACTGAATCCTGCTTCTTGTGTAGAAGTGGTGTGGGTTTGTGACACGATGGCTTTGAACCTGCCCATAGATTTACAGAGGATTCCTGTGTTTGGGCAGCAGACCAAAGCAACATAACAATGCTGGAAACTCAGCTGTCTCCAGCAGTTCTCTTTTATCCTTAAATGAAGGGATTCTCTAATGAAAAGTGACAGAGAGAATATGGATAAAAGACTAAGTGCTTTGTTGTTTTCAGTGAGACACATTTACAGTGATGCTTAGAAAAGAAAACCAAGCTACAGACAAAAAGGCACCCTAAGGATAGGGTGAGTGTGGGTGTGTTGGGGGGAACCTTCCAACAGGAGATCCTGAGTTACTCATAGCTGCCAAAATGTGGAGGTAGACTTCATCAGTCACAGATTCTCACCTCAACCAGCTGTGCAAGCAAACTGGAACCATGTAAACCCAGCATTACTCTTTAAAGCTCTGCAATGACATCTCGGTGCTGGAGGAAACATTTTACAGTCCTAAAGGATTTGTTATATCAAGGACTCTCTTACCTAACGTGTATCTTGTCCAATATCCCACTGAAGTACTAATTATTGCTCTGGAAGAATCTTCAGTTCCAATATTATTCTCATTCTCCCCAGTATAGAAAAAAAAAATCTACAAATCACGTTCAGAAAGAGCAATGTAACTCTTACAGACAGAAAACTTTGTATATATCTAACAGTTTTAATTACAGATATAAGGGCCAGGGGTGGGTGGTGAATGAACACAGAACCAAGAAGGAAAATGGAGTTAGGAAGGCAGACAGGGTGTTAGAGCTGTTCGTTTAAAGACAGAAGAAGTGTCTGTCAAATGAGGTGAGTTTTAACACTGTAGTGTGCTCTGTTTGCAGGCAAGTGGCCAAGCTACATGTTTACATATTCTGCAAAAAATAGAGTTTATGCAGCTCTGTAGTACAACCCAGATAGAGACATTCTTGTTGTTGCTTAAAAGAAAAACAGCTAAATGACTGAAGATGGTCTTCAGCCATATAAAACTTAAACTATTAAGTCCTTCAAGAGTAATTTGAGTAATTCTGGTATGTGCATCAAACTTTCTGATAGGCAGTACTATTTGAAATACCTTTCTCAACAAAACCACGTTCGGTTATTGCAAAAGCAAGAGAGAAAATAAAGCTTTGTATAAAACTGTGATTGAAGCTGCCAGTTTTATAGGTGCTCCCATTCTCTAGGAATGGGAAACATGATGACTAAATAAACTGGTTAAGATGCCTGATACTGAAAAGTTCCTTTTAGATTATTATGACTTTAGACAATAGTTGCTGCAGATGTTCTGCTAAAACAAGACATACAGGCATAAAGTCTGAATTTACCATAATCCTCAAGCTCTATCAAGGACTATTTTAATGGAAGAAAAGTACAGCTTGAGAGAGAACAACATCCACTTTCAAAAGCCATCACTTCCAAATTAGTCAAAATGGTTAAAGCTAAATTAAAATCCAGTAAAAAGTTCTTTTTTTCTTAGTGCATAAAACAAGCTAACTGCAAGTCAAATACCCATTTACCTGTCTGCTCTTGATCAAAGAATTCCAAAGACACCACCACACTCCAAAGGAGCCCAGAATAGTAATAATTAAAGTTCTGTAAAGCTTTTTGGTGTTTATGCCTGTCCATGCCTGTGGAAGGACAAAAAAGGGCCTCTGTAACAGACATTAAAGAGCTTGGGCTCTTTTTCTTAATTTTTTCACAGTGTCTGTCAAAAACTGAATGAAGTCAGACACTCCAGAGAATGAGGACTGTGCCAAATTCCATGTCACAAATGCTATTGCTATTCTTTCTTGCTTTAGAAAATAGAAGTATTATAAAGTAATGAAAGACATTTTAACTCTGGTACTAACAAGTAAAGAAAAAAGACAGTGGATAGTCTTGGTTTTAGAATTTTCTCTTCCTGAGTCAGCCAATGCACATTAAATTAACATTCTCTGGGTACCCATGGTGCCAACTTCCAAACCTCCTACAGGTTTGGCTTGGAACAAAGTGAAGTTGTTGGTATTTATTACTAGACTTTTATAGTGTCAGCATTCTTATGTTTGGACAATGTTACATATACAATTAGATATGCATAAATTATACATTAAAAAGTCAGGCAAATTGAATTAATTCCTTGTATTCATATTAAGTGTCTTCAGTGTGCATTCAGCAGTGGTTTTTATGTTTGTTTTGCTTTTCTCTCCTCCTGTCCTAGGAATAGACCTGAGTCCAGCTATAGCACTACAAATTCAGTCCTACTTCATTAATTTGTTTTGGGTTTTTTTCCCCCCCTCCATTTATGTACATAAACCTGGAATAAAGTTCTTTCTAAGGAGTCATAAACAAATTTGCTATTTATGGTAGCAATAAAAATTTTAGATGTCTATCTTGCATTGAAAACTAAATAGTTGTTTTATGACATACTTGATGGTACTTTTGGAGTTTGCAGCAGTGGTGAATCCTACTGGCTTTGACACGTACAGGAACTTACTGCCTTTTGATGAGTGAGAGGGGATTTGGGAAACAAAAGATTGATCTGTAAATATTTAGGTGAAAACAAATTAGAAGTAGCTCAAGATAGATTTTTTTTAATCATTTGAGGAGCCCAGTGGTAGATGTAATTAAATAGAAAGAAAAAGTACAAATAAAGTAATTCATAAAAAATGAGGTTGGGGAAGATGTAAAAACCAATATTATAAATTGCCACATTTGTTCATCAGCTGCAAGTGGTTGTACAAGTTCTAAATTCCAAACTGATCTGATACCTTTGAAGGTAGAAGGAACTTGACTTCAGGAGATGCAGGATTGGGCTCTAATTGTTATTCTGAGTGGCCAATTCTCAGTCTAACAGGATAGATAGAAAAGTATATAAATTAAATTGCTCATGTAAACCAATTCTATTCACATCCTAAATCCATTACATCTACTTATATTTTGTCACCCTTTTAAATTCCTACCACCTCATTATACTGTACAATGCTGTGTAAATCAAGTAGTGGTCTGTACAATGCTGTGCCATGTTTTAGTGTTGTTTAAACATTATGTCCAAGATACATTCTAGAGAAGGTTTGCCAGCAGAATGCTTCCTCACTCCCTGCAATTGTCTTTACACTTCAAAGAGCAGATGTTCAGTTTGTATGATGAGCTGAGAAATATCACTGACTCCATTCACAGGAAAATAATCTCAAAGAAAGAACCTAATCACTCTGATATATATTAGGAGCTGTATCAATTTTTCATTTACCTACTCACATTTTTTGCTGCAAGTTTTGTAACACATGGTAAGCAGTGCCTGAATGACACTCCAATCAGGTAGTGGGAATTGATTTCTGTATTCCTGTCAACTGCTGACTTCAATTGGTTTCATTTAATTTGGAACTTCTCAATAAAAAATAAAAAAATAAAAAAAAAAGAAAAGAAAAGAAAAGAAAATGAAGATATTTAGCATGGGCAATAAAATGAGTTTAGTAAACCTGAGGTGTGGTGCTTACAGATTTGATTGTGTCTTCAGGCAGAGCACTAAAGAAGTATGTCATTTGCCCCACACTGGTAGCTCCAACAGCTCCTCTAGCAGTTCAGGTTACTCCTTTGTGTTACCTAATAATTGCAATCCCTTAATTCCACTTCTATTGCTAGGGTGGGAGGGGAATTTCCCCTGGTCTGTACTAGCAGCAAGTAGGATCCAGCTTCTGACAGCAGAAGAGAGAACAGAGTAACTTTCCCTGTTCATTCTCTGCCCTCTCTACTCTTTAGGACTAGTCAGTGTTCCCTTTCTTAATATCCAGAAATAAGGATGAGATATTCTGTGTAATATTAGTTCCTAACTATATGTCCCATCTTACTTGCTCAGTGATAAACAATAAAGTTTAAAGAATAACATTTTATCCATCTTGATGGGGAGACTAGCATAATTATAATAGTTTATACTGTAGATGACACATTAATCTGAAAGTGGGTAATTTTCTGCATTGTTTATGTGAGGAAACTGAAATACAAGTTGGATGATTGCTAATTGTTAAATGACTAAAAATTAAATGGCAGATTCCTGGCAGAAATTGAATTAGGGTGGTGGGTACTCAAACTATTAGTAAAAAAGTATTAATTCTCATAACATCCATACTATAATTTAAGACTAAGGCACTAAAGGGAATAATTGCCTTAGGCCACTCTCTTGTCCCTGAAATAGGTAGACACCTTTTGAGGGGAGCAGAAGTCAGGAGTGTATATTTCCCAGGCTTCAAGGGGAACCTCAAGTTGAAAGGGGTATTTTTTGAGGAAGGTGGCTGTACTATAGGAAGAATTGTACATTCTGTTCACCACCATTTTTTTCAGAAGAATAATAAAATAAAATAAAAATAATAAAAAAGTAGCTGAAAGCAATCCATATAAATCAGGTTTCAAGTTTTGAACATGCTATTTTCAAAGATCACATTTCAAAGGGAGAAGCCATTATCTGACAGCCACTCTGAAAGTCATCTTCCTGGCCATTTCTTTAGTGGTAATAGAATTGGAGTTGGAGAGAAGGGAGTTTGTAAAGGAGAAGGAAGGGGAGTTGAAGAAATGAAAAAAAAATAACAGTGGATTGTCCATGAAAAGGAAATAGAGAATGATGGAGAATTGAAAATATCTTTACAAATATTATGGGTGCATAAACCATTGTTGTTGTTCACAGATCCCTATAAAGAAAGTGATAAATAGCACCTTCATTGTGAATAATGTGTGTCTTCATTTATTTCCTGTTCAGTGACAGGAGGAGGGTGATAGAATTTGAATTTATTTACATATATCACGTGTTGATATTAATCTGTATTTTCTTGTCTATTCTGTTAAAGTACTTGATGTTTATATGAAGCCTTTTATTTATGGAAGGCTAAAAAGAAAATAATTAGGCTGTTGAGAGGCCTAATTAAGCATTTTGCTGTATACTGACAGGCAGAAGAACTGATGTGACAGAAAGAAGCATGGTGTAATAGGCCTATAAGAATGTAGTGCTGTATCTTTTTGCTTCCTAGCGTGAGGTTTTTTTACTGTTTATTGGTGTAAGAAGAATAATTAATGTCATGGTGCCTTACTCTTAGCTTGACAATTGTGTAATTTCAGGAGATAACATTTCAGTATGTAATGCCTTTAGTGATGTTAACAAAGACAGATTTTGTTGAAAATAAACTTATGATGCCTGTCAGATTAATACTTGACAGCATTGCTACTGTAATGATGTTATATATGAATGGTATAAGTGTAAATTTATTCAATGAAGACCATTCAGACTGGATTGTAGAGTATATTAACTGAATAAGGGTATACAAAGGGCTATATAAATTGGACTTAGTAGGTCAGAACGCATTTGAGAATAGTGGTTTCCGTGGTGCATGACCTCCATCTGTGATCTCTCTTACTCTTGCCAAGACAAAGTGAGCATAATGGTCAGAGATTTCCTTTACATTGATAATATTATTTACACTTGGATCTTTTTATCTCTTCAAGCATGCAGTATTTGCTGTAACAACTTTAATAACAATCATATGGTTGAGAGATCTAATTCCACATGTGCAAAATGTTGTGCATAGCTTGAAACATCTCTCATCACAAATCTTACCACCTCAGTTGGGTGTTCTTTCTGGAAGTCACTTATGACAGCTTAGTGGCTCTCTGGGCAGCAGTAGTAGCAGTGGGATTTTGAGTTCAGTAGAACATTTTCTTTCACCACATTGCAACAAAAGCCACTCAGTTATTCTGTCTCTAAGCAGAGAATGATGTTGTCCTGGTGACTAAAAAGAAATTAAAGCACAAGCTTAATGGCCTTGAGTGATAGAATGCATAAATTCTCAACACATGAAGTTATCATGGACAATGTGTTCCATATTTGAGTAATTAAACCAGTTAAAAGCAAGTTCTAAATTCAGATGTGCAATTATGTGTGTTAGAGGAAAAATCCACTGTAGCACACTTGGGATAGTTTGAGATTTACATTTGCAATTCTTACCCAGTGTATTGCTTGTAGTAAACAACATCTGCCAAGAATATTAAGAAAATTGTGGTTATGAGCATTGAAACCCACAAGCTGATATTCCTATATCATATTTTTAAAGCATGTCCAAATTTACTTGATTCTCATCCTTTTCTAGATAGATATTTTATTGGGTTTTTTTTCCCATGCAAAATAGAATCTGAATTACTGGTGAGAGGTGTGATATATATATATATACAGCTTTTCCTCTCCTTTTTATAGCCCTTGACAAAACACTCTTTTTTATTCACTAAAATTTGAAGAAACTTGTACATTCTTTTTATCATGAACATGCAAATTCTTGTCACTTCGACCACAAAACAGCTAAAAAATACAATTCTGTCTGCTAAACATGAAAAAAAAAAAGAATGAAAGGAACCTTTCATTTCATTACTGCTTTTTCATAACTACTTCATTCTCTGTATATATGCTTCATCAAATCCTATTCCCAGATTGTTAAACAGAATACCTTTTTGTAGCTATTCTTTCAGGCTGGTTTCATTCTTTTGAATTTTTTTCCCTTGATTACATGATTCTTTCATCATGTAGTCTCTGCTTCCAGTGCTCCATTGATCTTATCTGTAGGTGTCCCTGTTTCTTCCTATGTCTACACCTGAGTGGTGCACTGTGCCTCATCTTCACATTTGGAGTAGCTTTTAACTGATCTTCATTTTTCTTCCCCTTTACCCATCAGTTCTTTCATCTCTGTTATCCATGAATGTATCTATTGCTCCCCTCACCTATAATCCTCTAATTGCATTGTTTCATCCTGGTTGGGGTGTGAACACCTCAGGGCAATGAGCTGCCAATGCTGTGTCAGGTGCATTTTAAACACTGTCATGGCAGTGAAGAGGCAACAGTCACATGCTGGAGTTCCTCAAGTGGTTCAGGACATACCAGTTTGATGGTGATGAACCAGGACAGCAATTTATTTGTTTCTTGTCATTACAGCAACTGTCAATATCTGAAAGGACTAATTCTGTTTCACCAAATAGACCTATAAGCCATAACTATGGTGAGTAACTGAGAAAACATCAAAACTTAGTAGCTTTGGAATGAAGCCATTCATAAATACATACAAATGGTCTGTTCCTGCTCAGAAAAAAAAGGCATTCCACAGTGCTATCAGTCAGCTTAATATACCCTAAAAGCATAAAAATGTTACAAGCTGAGAGTCTTTGATTCTCTTCTTAGAAAATATATCTGCAGTGTCCAAGACACTGTTGAGGACATAGACTTCAGTAACATTTCAGAAAAGTTCTTATCTTCACATCTGAAAGCTGAAGTGGAAATATTTCTCTGCTGAAATATTAGACTAATTTGTTCTTAATGCTTCTGTCATATGGGAAGGATATGGATGTGGGAAGAACATGGGCCTTTTTAAGTCAATAATGTTGCATACTCTCTTAAAATGATAGAAGAATTTTGTCCAAGTGGAGTCACATTGATTTATTGATGGGTAGATCTAAATTCTTTCAATAACTGCCTGCAGTGAAGGCAAAATTCATGGTGTTTTAATGATTAAAGGTTTATTTCAATGTTCTGTTCAGCAGTGTAGATTAGGAGAAAGTGGAAGCATAGCAAGGTGTGAATGAGGTAAGGAGCCTGATGTTACTTCTGTCGTTCTTATAAATTGCCTTAGGGAAGACTCTCAAAAGTGTTTTCTCCTTATGTGTTTGAGACTATTATTTTGCACATAGTAAGACCTACTCTGTTTTTCTGATGGATCAGAGTTATTCCATTTACACCACAGGTTGGACTGGAATTTTTGGAGGTGTCTATCTTTGTGAAAAGGTTTTGAGCTAATGAGCTTTCTGCAGGCTGCAGAGGTATGTGTCAAAGGATCAAGATGTGTAACTTGGAGGTATTTAAAACTTGACAGGATAAAGCCCTCAGAAACCTCATCTGCTTTGGAGAGGAGGTTGGCCTGAACGACCTGTTGTGTTCCTTCAGACCTAAATTATCCTATGATTCAAATTCAACTAGATTTATTTTTAAACCAAACAGCCCTTCTGTCACCATATGCATTCAGTTCAGGACCTTCCAGCAAAACGTGTCTACCAGTTGGTAGTTGATATTTATGTTTTCACTTCAGGAAGATGCTTCTATTTATAAAAAATATTGAAAAAAAATAGAAGCTTTGTGTGTAATCATACAACTGCTCTGTTGCAGACAGTCTGCAGTGTGTACAGAAAGGGTCTGGAAGGGAAGATGATGAATACTCCTTCAGCTATCAAGTCACAGGGACATGCTGATAAAGTAGTTGGTTGGAAGCAGATTATCTACTGATTAGAAACGAAGGTTACAGAATCATGTTGAAAACAAGAAAACAGAGGAGAACCTTTCACTGTCACAGCAGTAAAAGAAAAGTGAGAGAGGTAGCAAACTGGTAGTAGTTTTACTGGCTTTGACTTTGTTACAGAATATGTAGAAAGTGCCCCAGATGAGGAGCCATATAATTACATGATAATTACCTAAGCTGGGACTTCTGTTTAGTAGTGATGTAGTTATTTTAGTAGTGTCTAGAGCCAGAGTTGACATGAACCAACATTTCAGTTCTGATTTAAATTGCCATGCTCTAGCACAGAGTCTTGCATTTGTCTTCCAATTGACTTCCGCATTGTCTTCCAATTTTAATCAGTAAGAAGGATTTTTAAACTTAATTCATCTGTGGGGGACTGCCTCTGGCAAACTGAAAAGTGGAGATGCTTCAGCAAATGAAGCTGTCCTGTTGAAAAGCTGCTAGCAATAAATGGAACATAGTTGGCTTTGGAAGGTGTTCTCTGATTAATGTGTGATTTTTTAATGCAATCCGTCTATGGTCACCAGTTTGGTTTGTGTGGTTTGGTGTGACAGCAGCAGTAGAAAAGACCTTGGACTATATCTGCACATGTTGATTCCATTTACAGTCATGTCATCTTGATCCAGTTCTTCAATCAAAAGATGGGGGTACACAAGATAGGGAGAAAAATATACTGACAACTAGCAGCAGGAGAAGAATTTTTGAAGCTCTTAGTGTTTTCTGCTATTTTTAACTTATTTTTTAAATGGAAGTTCAGGACTCCTGGTATGGTAAGCAAAATGCTGTGATGAGAGAAAATTAAACACATTGTTATTTATAAAAAATCAGAATATTAAGTACTGACCATCCTACTCCATAGTTAGATAGCCCTGCTTGACTGTGAATTTGACTGTATATCATCCTTGGACAGTGATTTAGTTTCCTCTTAAATCACAGTAGGGCAAGTAGTTTTCGCTTTCCTGCGTTAACTCAGTGCCAAAAGTGGGCTCCATTAGTGTGTTGTGGGTGTGCTGAGGCTGTTCTGCTCACTCAGTCTGCATACAGCCGTAGGACTAGAGGAGATGGGACAAGTGCCCTGTACAGAGTCTGATGAACTCTGGTCTGCTCCAGCTTATAGAATTCATTTGTCAGTTGGCTTTGCTCCAAGGCCTAGAAATCAGCCCTGCTCCAAGTACTGCATTTCATGTGTAAATGTGAGAAGCTCTCATGGCTACAGGTTTATTCAGGTCTGTTTGTATCGGGATGAAATTATGGAGATACAATTTATAGAGAGAATGCATCACTGTCACCTTCAGCTTCTGAATCTAGTGCAAAATATTTCCATTAGTTCATCTGCAGTGAAAAAATATTAGATTGGTGCCTTTTGACCTTCAGTTTTAATCGATCTCTGGATGGAACTCGAGGTATTGACCAGAACGTACAACGTGGTGCATTTTGGAGCCAGCAGACCACACAAATTTCCTCTCTGATTGCTGGATATTAACCACAACTGAGGTTTGCAAAGCCTCTTGGCTGGAACTTCTGTAGGGTAAATGAAAGAAAGGGAGCCAGTTTCTGAAAAGTGTTTCTGCAAGAGAACTAGGATTTGGAACTTCTCTTTCAGTCCTGGGTTCTTGATGAGGCATTACAAAGATTAACCCAGCAACAGGAGTGGGGTTTAGCAATTCCTTGGCCATCTTGAAATAGGCATCATCCTCTTCGTTTTGCTAAGAGAGTTGACTACAGCATGTGTTGAGATGGAAAATTTACATTAGCCTGTCATTTTAATTTATGGAGAGGATTCCAAGAGACTTTCTCGGTGAGGTTGCTTTTTTTTCTTAACTTTTAGTGCCCTCTTCCCCTTAAAAGATAGTATTCCTTAATTACATACTAGCTTCAATAGACTTGTTACTGGTTTTAGCAGAGGAGCAGTTTCAATAACTGCTATTTTCCTGTTCATCTAGAAAGATTTCCCCTATTTTTTTTATTCAGTTACATCTATGATGTGTCTTTCTTTGTATGCTTTTTAACCCATCTCATAAATTGTAAAAGTAATCACCTTTTCCTAATCAGAGAAAATATCAATTTCATTCAGCTCATATTTTTCTTTTGGAGGCTTTACCTTGTGTATTTATTAGGCAGCTAGGTTTATAAATCATTATTATTCAAGGACTAATAATATTAATTTATAGATGGATTTGGGGACAAATCTATCTGTAAATAGAGCTCTGGAGTATGGAGTTCATTCTTCATCTGTGCACATATTATACAATATAATGAAAGTTCAGAATGTGGCTCTTTTGGGCTCAGTGGTGCCATTCATTGAAAGCTGGTATTAAAGTAGATGAGTTAGTTGAATTAGGTTCATAATAATCCTGTTTCTAATATTACTTGGCATAAGTAGTATCAAAGAGCACTAAAGAAATTAACCAAAGGTCAGATTTTCTCAGGTAGTATTGGAATTTCTTTTACCAGTTTCTTCTCTTTGAAATATACGTTTATATTGTTTAATGTGACATGATGGCATTACCAGTGAGCTATTGTATCCAGAAAGCTATTAGTTAGTCTGCAGACCATTCTATTTAAAATATAACTCTAAGAAACAACAAAAAAATAAAGGAAAATATCCTGAAGGATTTTTAAAATTTCATGTTAATGTCCTCCTATTGCTTTAAAAATAATACAGTATCCTGTAAAGCCTCAAATGTATAATTGTAATTATCTAGGAAGAAAGAGATATGCTTTTCCAGTAGATAAATGGAGATCAAGTGTTTCCCTTCTATTTTTATTTTTTCATGTATCAGGAAATTGTGGGTTATTTGCAATGATTTGTTTTTCAGAAAGGTTGCACATAATTATTTCTTTCTAATGTTCTGTGGATATTATGGTATACCTACATAAAATGGGAAACACTAAGGATAATGCATTGGCCAAAGGAAAATAAGGTACTAAATTAAATGAGGATTTGGTAATGAACTGGAAAATTAAGAATTTAGACTATAAATCATTCCTTTTCTGTGACCCTGAATATATACACATTTTTGAAAGCACAAAGACTGAAACAAGAGGCAAAAAAAAAAGAACTTAAAATATAATTCTCACGGCTAATCAAAATAGCTTTTTTTTAATGTTGGCATTTTATTGAACACCTCCACAGAGATATGAGAAATATATTGTGCTTTTAACTTTAAGGTTAGATTACATTTGGTGGATTTAAGCTTGACCTTCTGTTCTATATTTAAACATACCTATAGGCAGTCATTTCCCTCACTGGAGAGTTCACTAAGAGATGCACAGTTTATTGTAGCTTTCTTCTGGGCTGTGTATTTTGTCCTTTGGAGACTTATTTTGAATTCTTTTTGACCACCAGATCTTATTGTCAGTTTTAAAAGCTTCAGAGGAGGTAAAAATATAGAAACAGGCCTTTTGTGGAGTCCTATTTATTTCCTAATGCTGAAAGGTAGAATTTAGGTTGCAATTACATAGCTGTCTTTTCTGCAAGGGAGTACTGCAAGTGTATTAAACTACCAGTCCTGGGCACATTAAGTGCTGTTCCATAGTTCAAAGCCACAGCATTTAGAGTTAATTCATTGCTATCAATTTTTCTTCCTTAATGATATAACCTTTCAGAAATAGCCCCTTTTCATGGCTTTTCTACTTTAAAAGAAAGTTTGCTAACGGAGAATTGGATTTTCAACGTGATCGATAAAACCAAAACTATATTACTTATGGATCATGTAATTTGTTCTTCTTTCCACAACTGTTTTATCACTTTTTATGAGTGCTGTGAGTAGACTAAAAAAGAAGAGAGTGTAAACATCTGATATATGAGCTGGTAGATGGTAGGAACTGTCCATGACAGAATTTCACAATATTATGGAGATCTAAAATGGATAATTTTTCAGCAAATAATTCCTTTAGAGAGTATTGTTCTTTTTGGTGTGGAAAAGTGTTTGTTTAGAAAACAAAAAAATGGGTTTGTTTAGTCTGAAGAAGAGGAGGCTGAGGGGAGACCTTCTCATTCTTTGCAACTGCCTGACAGGAGGTTGGAGCCAGGAAGGGGAACAGCCTCTTCTCCCTGGTGACTTGTGACAGAAGCAGAGGGAATGGCTGCAAGCTGCACATGGGGAGGGCTAGGCTGGATATTAAGAAACATTTATTCTCCAAAAGGGTTATTAAACATTGGGATGGTCTGCCCAGGAGTCACTGTCCCTGGAGGCATTTAAATTATAAGTGAACTTGGTGCTTGGGGACATGGTTTAGTGATGAGCTTGAAGAGTTGGGTCTGGACTAGATGATCTTGAAGGTCTCTTCCAACCAAAGACATACTGTGATCCCAATCCATGCATTCCTGAAGTCAGTTCCAGAATCCAGTTCCTCAGTCTGGTTCCCATCTGCCACTGAGTCCAGTCTGGGACTTCCCTAGTGCCTGTTCCACAGCACCTGGCGACAGGTGATGTAATTGCCATCAGGGGGGCTGGGTTTGGTATATATGTTTGTATATATTTGGTATTATTATTTTCATCAAAGCTGTTCTAGTTTCCTTTTCTAATTGATAAGTCTCTCTCCCTTATTCCCTTTCTTTTCCCCTTTGGGAACAACCCTGTGTATCAATACAGGCTGGGGGTGATCTATTGGAGAGCAACTCTGCAGAAAGAGACCTGGGGGTCCTGGTGGACAGGGGGATGGCCATGAGCCAACAATG
>JAOEGS010006443.1:23499-37439 GCA_025447755.1 Corythornis vintsioides | reverse complement strand
TTATTATTATTATTATTATTATTATTATTATTATTATTATTATTATTATTATTTCTTATCTTCTAAAACTTTTGGACTATTGAAAAAGTAAATTAACCCAACCTGTACTTTCTTCTCCAAGGGATGAGTCCTAGGAACTGAATCTTTACAGTTTAATCTTTTACCACTAAGGACAACCTTGGTTTTTACCATCTGACATTTTCCAAGCTACACACTCTTATTTGATGCCCAAAGCTGCAGGAAAAAAAAAGTCATGTGTAACTTCAGAGCTGATTATCCCATACAACTTAGACAAATAATAATAAATTTTTATCACATCACTGAAAGGTCTACCACTAACTCTTGATTTAGTCACTGACTTGTTTCAAGTCACTTATCTGAATTCAAAATTAGCTTCTGGGCAATATCTTACTGCACAGCTCAAAACATCAAAGACTCAAAAGCATCAAAGATATTAGGAAGTATATTGTTACAAATAAATAAATTATTCTAATAGAAATAGCTTCTTTCTTGTCCACTTTGGAAAAATTGTTGAAGCCTCTTTGGAGTTTTGGCTTGTGGTTTGCCCCGAACTGTGGATGTTTTTGAATAATGGGTCCAAAATGCTAATTTCCATACAAATTAATAATTGCAAAGCATTTTGATTCAGTGAGCCTGTCTAGATCCACGACTACAAAAAAATTCTAGTGAAAAGGGGGAGATAAAGGTCAGTGGTTGAAGGATGGAATATATAAAGTCAATTTCTTTGTAATTTGTTTCTGTCATTCTAGACTGTAAATTTCCTAGATCTTGTTTATAAGCAGTATAAGGTTTTTCATTTCTTAGTGTACTAAGGGAAACTTTAGCCTTTTAAATGACATCTCCATTACAAAATTGGGTCTTAAAACATTGACTGCTTTTCTAATAACAGTAATGGATAAAATCAGTGGTGAATAGGATTAGTAATATTTCAGTTACCCCTTAAAAATATTAGACCCTATGAAAACAGAGTATTTTCATTTTATTGAGGCGGATTTATACTAATGGAAAGAAACATTTTGCAATAGCTGAAAAAGTTTGCCTAAAGGCAGTAATATTCTAAATATATAAACTTCTCAATAACTAGCCATCACTACATACATCTCAAGGTTGGGTTTTTTCTAGTAGAAATGAGTATCATCCAATTTCACAGTGTTAAATGATATGCGCCTATAATTAACTCTTTTGACATGAAAAATATTTAAAACATCAAGAAAAACTGCTTTTGACAGGGAGTTTCTTTTGACTTTCCAAACTACTGTGATCTGAGATGATTTTCATAAGGCTCTGTGCAATCACTCCTTGGAATAAAACAAGCTTCACAAAAATCTTCCTGTGTCACCCAGCAAAGCCAGCAGACTGGTTATATTATTTTTTCATCTGGCAGGAATGTATTTGAAGGACTAGATACTTGCATACAGGAGATTTAATAACAAAAAATGCTAAAAGCCCCCAGCATTTTGATAGACTGGGTGCAACTCTTTGACATCACGTTTTTACCACAAGCAATTTGTAAAGAAGTATAGTTTAAATATCTATTTCAGGAGATAAATTTTCAACACCATGTGAATTGTTTTACAGCTTGGTAAGGAGAATGTGTATTTTGAATATGAACTCTATTCTCTGTGAGTAGTCTGAACAACTGTGAGCATTTCTCCGTTTCCTCACTTTCCTCATTAAAGGCTTTAAGTCTTGCCTCAAACTACACAAATAATCTTGATGTTTAAAAAAAAAAAAAAAAGAGTGAGTGCATGAGACAGAATATTTTTGTTCTTGTTAAAATTGTCTTCCTAAGTAAATATTGATCAGATGCTGCAAAACCCTGCAGCTGAATTCATTGAGTTGGAGGAGGAGGAAAAACCTGCCTCAGGCTACTATAAGTTATAAAACTATGCTGAGCAAAATAGGCAAGCACTGTAATTTCAGCTGGGATGCTCATACAAAAAAAAATAGTCTTAAGCAAGGTCTTTTGAGCCTCTTAAATTCCCTGTACTTCTTTCAGGGTTATTGATACATATATATATCCACTACCACTTCAGATGACATCTTCAGGGGAAGAAGCACATCTTCAGTCTGCTCTACAGACCTTCTGACGTTACCAGCTCTTGTAAGAGCTGTAGCTTCTCAGTGGTTGTGGTGAGAGAGCTGTGTGAGACTTGAGCACCTTCATTTGCCTTTTTAGCTTCCTTCTTCCACATTTAAAAAAAAAATATTTAAAAGCTTATCAAATCTTTTTCCATATCACACAGAGATTTAGCACATCAAATAAATTCCAATACAAGCTTCAAGCTATGCCAGACTGGGATTGCTACCAGCAGTTTAAAGGGTGGTTAGACTGTTATCCCTGAAATGGGGCTGGAGTCTTCTTGTTTCCACAGAGATTGCTGAAGGGTCTCTGGGGTCACTGGGACAGAGAGAAGCAGCAGCCCATAATCCCCAGTTCATGGAGAGACTTGTGCTGTTGCTGACCTGTGTGACAGGAGCAGGGCCAGCAGCCAGCACAGACAGGCAGGCCAAGGTCTGAACTGATGGGGAATAGAGAGATGGGGCTGTGTGTACATGTGATATCACAGAATAATAGAAATGCCTGGGTTGGAAGGGACATCTAGAGGTCATCTAGTCCAACCCTGCTGAGAGCAGGGACATCTTCAACCTGAGCAGGTTGCTCAGAGCCTCCTCAAGCCTCACCTTAAATGTCTCCAGGGATGAGACCTCAACCACCTCCCTGGGCAGACTGTTCCAGTGTCCACCACTCTTGTGGGAAATAACTTCTTCCTTAAGTATTTCTTTATGTTGATCTCCAGAGGTTTCTAGTGAGGTGATCAGATACAAGAAGCATTATTATAAGTCTCTAAACCAGTAATTGTTTACAGGCACACTTATTATCCTCTCTTATCTCTGTATAAGCATTTTTAATCATAATTGCCTATATGTGATGGAATTTGGTCCAAAACAGTTTGCTATTTCTGTATCCATTAATTCTCACTTGTTACCATGCAACTTTTTCAGGTTTCTGTGTGTGTTTGGTCTCACAGCTTTTCTCAAGGACAGATTTCTCTGTTGCTGAAGTTTGTCCTGCATGCTGAGGCAGCCTCCCTGAGCTTTTCCCACTCAAGGTCAAGCACAGCTCCTCTGTAGGTGGTCTCCAAATATCTTGGAAAGTTTTGAGGTTAATCAGCAAATTCTGGAGTTCATATTTCTAACACAGGGGTGCATTGGCATTCATCACCATAAGCTTTGGAGAAATTGGGAACTACTGAGTGCTAAAAGAAGTATTTTCTCCATCTCTTTCAAATATGTTTCTTTAAATTCAGCAGCTGATTATATGAATTACAGTGCAAAACTAATCTTCAACCCAGCATAATACTGGGTTACAGACAAGAAATTCAGCTTTGCTTAGACACAACAGCATGAGTTTCAGACATGTAGTATCTTCTAAGAAATTAATGGGGTTTTAATTGTTTCTGATCTATATTGGTACTGGTTGTATTGGTTTTGTTTTGTTTTTAGTGATACATGTTTTTCAAAATAAGGCATTCAGTTATGTCTTTGAATGAACATGGAATGTGCAAAGTCCATTTTATTTTTCACTGCAACACTGTCTTTGAACATGCTAAGGAAAAAAGCTTTTTATTCATACTTGACTTAAAGGATTTTTCATATTTTTTTCTGGTTTTCTGATCTGTTTTGGTTTTCAATTTGTTAATGCTGACAAGCTGAAACAGCTTATTTTCTGGTTAGCTGTCTCTCTAACACAAATCATAACAAAAAGGGTTGAGAAGTTCCTTAGCAAAATCCTGCTTGTTTGGTCTCTGCAAAGTCAGACCACAATTCAAATGGTAATAGAAAAGCACTTCATCTATGCTAGTTTGCAGCACAAAATACTTATAACACCTAATAAGTTAACACATTTATAATCATGACTGGATAGTTATAGACAATTTTCTGTTGTCTGTATCAACATATTTTTAAACACTTAGACTTTAACTTGGCATACTCCCATGGGTTTTTTAGCTTACAGTTTCTCCTAAGACTGGCAACTAATAAGGCAGATGTGAAAAGAATGTGTCTGTTTCCATCTTTGAATTTGTTCTGTAGCTGTTTAAGTTTTTAAAATTTTAAAGTAATTTTTTTTTCTGTGATAAATCATTCCATATTAAAACTCATTCCCTGCTATGCTAATAACATTTGAGTCATCTGAAAGTCTCAGTAATTTAGAGACAACAGGAGGAAAAAAGCCTATACTAAATACAATTTACAAGTATGTAAGTAAAAAAAAAATATACTGGATTAAAGAAGCTGGGTTTTATTATGTACAAACAACTGTTACCTGTGAAAGTCTTTCAGTTTTGTTCAGTCATGCCTTGAAGAAGATGACTTAGTGTGAAAATAGAAAATTGTCTCCTTTCAAGCATGATTTCTTATGAGCTGTTCTTTCCACCTTCCTCTGAAATTCCACTGTGCAGCCTTGGAAAATATCAGGAATGGTCCAGTGCTGCCTCTCATCGTCTCGGTGCTGCTGCATTCAGCTGCTGGCTGAGTTTTCTCTTTTTAGCTACCCTGCTGTAAATTCTAAGGGGAGATGACATAGCTTCCCTATAACATATCCCAAGTTTACATGCATTTGACATTTGCAAGATCTTTGGCTTTTTTTTCTGCTGAAGAAACGTGGGATCTTGTTTGAGAAAACAGATCTAGTCAAAGTATTTTTATTCCCTTTCAGAATTACCAGAAATTAATATATTCTTGAGTATCAAATCTCTTCTTCCCTGATAGGAGTTAAAAAGTACAGGATATTTATAACTTCCCCAGTTGAGTTTTATATTCCCTCTGACTAAACTCCTTGAAAGTGATCATCTTTTGTCTCGCTACATTAACCTGCTTCTGTGTAAAGAAGCATTTTGTGAGTGCCCTTGAACCAACATTCAGTAACATTGCTCTTACTGCCTGCACTGTACTAGTGGAGCTGCTTGTGTTCATTATTTTAAATACCATTTATACAGCACAATATCCAACTCCTTTTCAGTTATTATCTGCTATGGAACACATCCAGTGATCCCCAAGGCTGGCATCCATGTACATTTTTCATCACTTTGAGGCTCAGCATATCAGTGTTTTCTGATTGCCTTATTTTTAAATTCAGCAAGAAATGTTCCCTTAAAATCTAAATTATTCAAAAAGGTATTGCTTTGTTATGCCAATCAAGCATCCCTTCTCATCCACACGGTCCTGTCTCATTTCACGTTATTGCTTTTTTACCTCTAATTTCTACTATTTAAATTTATAAATTTTAATATAAAAAAGACCTTTATTTCTCTACTACCATTTTTTCGCCTTATATGTGTTGTAGATACCAGCCCTTTCCTCCCATCTACCAATAAAAAAACCCCAACCAACCAAAAAAAAAAAAAGTTTTTCTCATAAATGTACAAATTATCCCCTCATATAGAATAGAATGGATTAATCCCTTCATCAGAGTGACTTTCCTGGGAATGTCATTTGGAGTCATCTGCCCACCCCAGATTGCTTTCCCTAGCCCAGTGCCACAGAGCCAGGCTGCTGACAGCATTTGGTCTGCTGGCTCATGATCATGTTGTGCCCTCAGTACCTACCTTTTGGATTTTTCATAAAATGGGAAGAATTGAGTTGGTTTGGACTCCTAATCTGCAAACTGGCTCTGTAGCCACATGATTTAATGTTGTTTCTAAGCTTCAGGGAAGATTTAAGGCTTGTTTATCGTGCTCTTGCTGAATTTCTAAGCAACTGTAGGTATCTGGGAGCTGGCCAGTGTGATGACATTGTTGCAGATCTGCTGAGTTTCATAGCTTTAAATCAGTAACTGAAAGAGAAATCGAGAGATGAATGTTTTCCTTTCTTCAGAAGAAGATATCCTTAAGGCTATGCAGTGAACAGAACAAACTTATCATTACTACGTACTGAGCCATGCTATAACAAGAATATCCTTAAGCTTTGAGAAATAGTTCTAGAAATGCATCACCAGATGTTATATTAGAGAGCACACATTATAATATTCATTACAGTAGCAGAATGTGAACTGCATGTTATTGTAAAAGAAAATCCAATTTGCTGCCTACTGCCTTCAGTTTGGGTTTGACAAGTACTCAATCTTTTGCTGTATTTTGCTTGCTACATTTATCTTCTTGGGCATGTTCTGTAATGTCTGCTTAGGGCAAAACCAATAATCTTTTCATTTAATTTAGAGGAAAAGCTCATGTATTCTCTATGCTTACTAGGTGCAACAATATGAAAACAAATCCCAGTTGCTAAAGATCCATTTGACAGAATGAAATAGATTCTGACTTTTTAATTTAGGCATAAAACTACAGAGGGCATATAAGGTATGCAGATATACTGAGCTGTGCCACTTATTTGTGAGTGGCTGTAAGAGTGTGATCTTCAAAAGCCCATATTATTTTACCTGTGATGGATGAATTGAAGAGGGTGTAAAAGAAGTTGCATTCGACCCTTGCAGATTTCCTCTGGAAAGCACCAAGCTTATTTGGCTTGTTAAAAATTTGAGAACTTGAGTTCATCTCAATTTCTCCAATGAGTATTTCCTCCAAGTGGAGCACATTCTAATTTAATTGTTTTAATTACATTGAAGTTTTCTAGCTTGTAATTTAGCTCACTGTGAACAATGGGATGAAGGGACAGAGGGGAAAATTTCCATAAGAATACAAATCTTAGCACTTCTAGTGAACTGTGCTTGAAGCAGTGCTGTGATCAAAAGGAAAGTAGTCTTGTTAAAATTTGAATTGTTTTAGATGGGAGGTTTGGTTTTCTTTATGTGCTTCCTAAATAATTACCTGAATTTGTCCAATATTCTTTTCCCAGAAATGTCAAAGGAAAATTCTTTGTCTTGCTTATTGTAATAATTTTGAGGTAGAAATGCATATTTAAGTCTCCTATTAGTTTTTCCTCAGATACAAGTGTGATTTTTTTAATAAGCTCTTCAATTTCCCTAATCCATAAACAATTCCAGTGTCCTGCTCCCCGAGACAAGATTTCAGAAAATAAAGCTTGTAGAAATTTTTGCTGTATAGCTTAGGGAATAGGATAGGGTGATCATGCTGGGCTAGAAAAACTTTTTTACACAATCCCTCCTCGTTACAGAAAATAAACAAAGCAATAAGATCTTAAAGTTTCTTCTTCACAGTATTTGAGGATCTTGGAGGTTTTTTCCAACCTTAATGATTCCTTGAATTTACATTTTCAGTTTATCTTCAAAGTTTAGTAGAGTTTCACTCTATAATCAATAAAGTATTTTCTTCAGCACCAAATTTTGCAGTCTCTGGCTCAGTCAGTTCCCACTGACTTCAAATATAATTTGTCTGTGCTGGCCTGTAGGATATGACCATCTGGGAGCTAGTCTGCAAGATATCAGACTTTTGATTTACTTGATATAAACATCTGATCTTTTTTATGCACTTGTCAGCAGCTTAATTTTTGTCACCAAGGCATTCGGTCTCCATGGAGATGGGTGTGATTTTAGAAACTGTGGTCTCACATATGCTCTGGAGCTCTGCTCTCAGTCTGTACATTTGCAACAAATTGCAAGTATTTTTTTGCGTGACCTGAAGGTGTCCCAAAGGCTGAAATTTAGCCAACAAGTACAGAATTGTGATTCTGCAAATCCCACCAACTTTCAGCATTACTCCTGCATTTCCCAGCACTCTTTTAGGCATAAGAGTTTCTTCTGCCTCTTAGCTTGTCATTTATTAGTGTGTCCAAAGCTTCCTCAGTTGTGGCATAGCTGAACATCTCATGACTGAAACCTGATTTGGATTATCCAGAAAAAAAACAACTCCAGATTTTCTGTCATTTAAATCACTGAGAGGCTCAAGATGTACAAGACCTTTTAGAACACTGAAAGAACTAATGATCCCAGTCACTAATCTGGGGACAGAAGCCCCCAAACACCCAGTGTTGGAAGTGTAGGAAGCTCCCTTGAACGTGATGGCCTAGATGACTTTCTCACCTGGCCCCAGGGATACTGGTGCCCCCATGTGAACAGGAGTCAGGAACAAGGGTACCAGAATCAAGGCACAGCACCTCTCTGCCTCTACAGAGGTACAGACTGAGGAAGGTGGTTTAGTATCCCTTTGGTCTGAAGAGACTGCTAAAGCCTAGACTTCTGTGTGTTCTGAAATTGCTGTAATATTAAAATACTCCTTTAGAGAGCATGATTTCTTCTACTGCTTGATGTTTCTATGTTTGCCACTTTACTTCGAAGTCTAAATTATTTCAGTTTCCTAGAAATTATTCCATCAATCTTTTTGCATAAAGCTCTTAATCCTTAACCAGTCTGGAAATGCACGAGAACTTCAAAACACATTCCTTGGTGATTTAGTCTCATATGTCTTCATTTTGTATCTGCCTGTTAATAATCCTCCTCTCATCTGTTGACTTCCATCTCTCTTTGCTGCAAGCTTTTTGCCACAGAAACCTCTCACAGTAATCAATAAGTTTCATATACAACAATTGTGGTGGATAATTAAATAACAACTCTATTTCAAATCAATTTAAATCCATCTAAGTTTCAGAAATGACAGTTGCTACAGTGTAAAACCAGTGAATAAACCCCTTTTGAATACTTAAATCAATGCCAACTTTGTTTCATCTTAATCTTCAGAAAGCAATTCCTGCAAATGTCAATACTTCTCTAATAGATTAGGTGATGATATCTCTCTATATGTTAGCTTCAGAGATTCACTTGTATCAATTAAACGACTGTAATTTTTACTTTTCTACACATCACAGATAGCAGCAGTTTTCTGGCTTGGCCCTTGAGATAAGACCTGTATTTACTGCAGTGGTTAAGTGTTACTATTGACATAACTGGATTTCTCCTATTTATTGTGTTTTGAAGATAAACATCAGCCACTATAAGTTTATCATCTAGCAGCCAATAATGCTGTTTGGCTATACAGAATGGATATTTTAGTATGGTTGGAGAGATAATTATCAAATTGTTTAGTATTCCCTAAAATCAGGGCCCAATTTGGACCTGTACTGTACAAATTCACAGGCAAAGTTCATCCTTTTTCCTTAGCCAAAGGCAGAGAGTGGAAAGAAGCAATAGGTCATTAGGTTAAAGAGCAGATCACTGGCCTAACAGAAATCATCTCTACCCTAGAGTCCCATCTAAGTGGCCTTATGCTATAGAGCATCTGCAATACACAAAGTTACTTTAAAGCTGCTTTATGTCTGAGAGGCTGCTGTGATCAGTCTGTGAACATCAAACATAAGTTTCCACTCACATATACATAAAGAGGTTTGCAATAAAGTAACTGCTAACGTGTGTTTCTGAATAGTGTTTGTTTAGGTACCCCTAGTAGTCATCTGCAATCCTGATTATAAAAGTAACTGTCCCCAAATTATCTGTTTTTATATGTATCTGATGATAGCAGTCATGCATCCCAGTGGATTTTGTATTAGCAATAAAGACACAAGGACATACAGCTACTTGTCTGGCTCTGAGGGCTCAGATGATGTGCAGTCATTGAACAATAACAATTCAAATTACTAAAATCAGGAGAAAATACTTAGTATTTGTACCTTGTTCAAAAACTGCAGCTGGCAGAGACAGTTAATTAGGCTGGGGTTTACTCACAGAGCACTAGTTATGCCCTCAACTGAAACAATTAGCTTGGCTTGTAATATGCTTTTAATAACACTCAAAAGTTCTTAAACATAAAATTTCATTCCCACATAGCATCGTAATTTTGCCTACGCCTTTAGTGAGAATTGAAAACTTGGAAATTAAATTGCTTCCCAGGTAAAATGAAAGTTATGTTAGGGATTTGAACAACAGCTATCTAAAGGCTTTTTCAGAATGTCTGGTGGGATGAGAAGCTCTCGGCTCTAACTGCTGCCACTGAATTAGCAGGAAGACTGTATTAGAAATAATTGACAAACTAAGATTCACTGGTGCTATGAAAGTGTCCAGATAGATGAATCTCAGCCCAGCTAACCCACGCCATATTGGCACAAGAACCAACTGTCTAAAAGAAGAGGAAAGTAAGGAGGTGATGAAAGGTAATTTGGCTGTGTCATGGTATCTTTAATGCAAAAGGAGACATATATTCACATGGAATAAAGGGCAGTTGGCTCTCTTAGGCTATCCAGAATTTTTACTATTGAAATCATCCAGGCTCAAGTGTTGAGTGCATTGAGATTTCCTAGGGGTAGGGGAAAGGGAAAAGTTCTATAAATACATCAGATGAAAAGGGGACAATCACATAGGTCAGGCTATCAATTAATGGGAGAGAAAAGCAGTGTATGCCAGGGAGGAAGCATTCAAAGCCCTTCTTCTGCCTTTGCAAAATGGTTAACAGTGATGAGGTACTTAAAACTCTAATAAGGCTTTAAGAAACAGCCAAAAACTGATTTATCAAGCAATAATATTATCAGACTGCTTCAGGACAGGGTTTTTTTTGACAAGGAGAAGCAGCCAATGTGCTTAAGAGTTGACTGAGCAACAGTTCAGTGAGCTGTGATCAGTGGTACAGAGTCCAGTTGAAGACCTGGAACCAGTGGTGTTTCCCAGGGGTCAGTCCTGGAGCCAGTCTCATTCAACAACTTCATCAGTGCCCTGATGAAGGGATAGAGTGGAGCCTCAGCCAGTTTGCTGATTATATGAACTGGGAGGAGTGGCTGATACCCAGGAAGGCTGAGCTGCCAGTCAGTGAGATCTGGACAGGATGGAGAGCTGGGCAAAGTGGAATAAAATTAAATTCAACAAGGTCAAGTGTAGGGTCCTATACCTGGGAGGAATAACTCCGTACACCAGTACAGGTTACAGGTTAACCTGCTGGAAAGCAGCTCTGCAGGATCTGTGAATTCTGATGGACCAGTTAGCCATGAGCCAGCAGTGTACTCGTGTGGTTGTGAAGGCCACTGGTTTCCTGAGGTGCATTAAGAAGAGTGTGACCAGCAGGTTGAGGGATGTTTTTCTCCCTTTCTGCTCTGGTGAGACCACATCTGAAGGACTGTCTTCAGTTCTGGTCTCCTCAGCTTGAGACAGGGATATACTGAAGAGTGTCCAACAGAGGGCTAGAAAGATTATAAGTGGATGTGAACATCTCTCTTTTGAGAGATGTCAAGAGGATGGGGCCAGGTTCTTTTCAGTGGTGCCCAGCCACAGGACAAGGGACAACTGGGCACAAGCTGGAACTCGAGAAGTTTCACCACAACACAAGTGAAAACTTCTTAACCATGAGGGTGGTGGAGCCTGGAACAGACTGCCCAGGGAGTTTGTGGAGTCTCCTTCTCTGGAGAATTTCAAAACCCACCTGGATGGTGGTGCATCCTGCTCTGGGTGACCCTGCTTTTGGGGTGGGGTGGAGGGTGTTGGACTAGATTATTTCTGGAGGTCCATTCCAACCCCCACCATTCTATGATTCTGTGCTGTACTGGAAATCTGGATGAAAGTTAGTCTCCTATTTACTGACATGTACTGACAAGCAATTGATGGAAATACAGGCTGGGAAACATGCTCCTAAGGTGTAGTGAGACAATACATTTGGGAAATAGTAACTGAAGAGCAATTTCCTGTAGGTTTTCCCAGTTTCTGGAAGGGTTTTTGCATTTTAAGGTATTTCCCACCATTTTTTGTTGGGGTTTTTTTATTTGTCAGTGAATGAAATAAGATGAAATAACTGTTGTTTAGGAATTACCTTCTTTACCTTTCTTTTTCAGTAAGCAAAATTTTCCTAAAGTTGGAGATGCTCATCACAGTAATTGAAAATGTACAGAAAGATTATGTTTAATATCAAGGGAGACAAGAAGAAATCCAGAGTTTCCCTGCAGTACTTTGAGATCTTTGGTTTGTTTGAGTTTTTGGTTTGGTTATTTATTTTTTTTTTATGTCTATTACATTTATTATTCTCCTACTTAAAAAGATGATATAAAGAAATCTGTTTGTTTTTCTTACACAGTTTAAAAGCAAGGTTAGAGGAAGCCAGATCACTGGGAAAAGTTGACATTGATTTGCTCTTTCAGTGCAGTTAATGCACAGCTAAGAGAAGCAGGAGGGCTCCTACTAATCTACTTGTCACTCAGAAAACAAGTTCTCATGTAGAAACTTTCCCATTGCACGATTTCTGTTAGTAATTCTTGTCAAAACTGTAAGTGCTGAATAGTAAAGATTAACATGCCTATGGCCACGAGTAGGCTTTTAATTTTGTTATTTTTGAGCTTCTCATCTCGTGTGATTAATAATTTGTCAAAAGGCTTGAATTTGAGACTCAGAATGCTTAATACATTAGTAATTAGAGCTCTGCAAAATAACATTGTGTACAGAATACACGATGAGGTTTCACATGAGCTCTAAAATATAAAGATGTTTTGAAGGCAGGAGGAACAAAGTGATGTAGGACATAGGGAAAGGGAAAAGTCTGTGCCTGGAGGCTGAGCCCTGACAGAGGAGTGGGATCTGTTCTGACCTTTTTCTCATCAGACTCACAGACTCCTCAAAATCCTGTGGGAAAGACATGTTGTTTGTGGTTTATAAACTCAGTCTTTGGAGATGAGAAGCCTTCAGTCTAGGGTAGAAAGGGAGGGAAGGAAAGCTGTGACCAGTGAAGAAGCACAAATGGGACATCTAAATTAGATTTTGTGAATATCCTGAAACTCATCCTAATTAATTATCCCAATCATCATAAATCAACGTAATAAATCATCATCATAGTATTCCATTCATTTCAGTATAACATGGCTAGCAGCAAGATAAAATTCTCTTTATCTGTACTGGAGTGGAGGGATAATTCTTGGAACTTGACCCCTTGTGGTGTATAAACGAGTGATCATACATAGCAATTGCATAAACCTCCTTGGCAATGCTGAGGTGGAAACAGAAAATATATTGTATGTGGACATGTAGTCTCTAAATTGGTGCTGTTAAGCTGTTGCTTTCATGTTTCAAGGCTTACTTTTGTATGCAAGAAGGTAAAAAAAGATGTAGTTGTATTTTTACATCATGAATTTAGAAAAATCTGTGGGGATAAAATAGAAGAGCTTTTTTTCCTGAAGCCAGCCTGTATCTTGGTCACTAAAAATTCTGAGGGAATACACTCATTATTATCACTCATGTTGTTCTTGTGAAAGCTGATGCAGATTCCTTCACTAAAATGTGATTGATGGTCTTTCAGTTGCCCATTAGACTCACGAGTAGAATGAAGATAATAATTTCTCTAAATAAGTTGTAGTTTAACTTTTAGAATGCTAACTTAAGAATAATTTCAATCTACTAAGAGTTACAGAACCATTAGTAACAACCACTGATATCTAGGGGTTCTGTAAATCAATAGTTTTCAAACTTTTTATTCACCAAACAGTTGTGAATCTTTTCTGGGGAAAATAACCAACCAACCAAAACAAATCCAAAACCCCCAAAAACAAACAAGTAACAAACCATCTCAAGTGGTTTTTATTTGGAACTGAAAAATAGGCTAAGCTTTGAATAATCACTCTTGCTTTTATTTTCCTTTATTTTGGTTGGTCAGTCACTTGTGTATAGGAGTATTTTTGGTAATAATTTGCTTGTAATAGGAACACATTGTGCCAAATGCACCCACCCTGACAAAGACCTGACAAGACCAGGACTTGCCAAAGATCTGACAAAGACAGTGCAGGGAGGTGGATTTACAATCATTAAAACCTAATTATTATGTTTCAAGCCCTTACCTGGCCTTAGTCATGTGCTGGCTCATGAGAATGAACTCGTTTGAGACTAGAACAGAAATGGGGCTGTGCTGGACAGATTTGAGTTGGTCCTCCTTGGAGCAGTGGGGTTCCAGTAGCAGATTCTCCCCTTGGAGCAGGATACCACCCAAGGGAACTTCCCAGGAGAGAGTGACCACTTGAGCAAATGCTTCTGGAGAAATAATATTTGTGTGTGT
>JAOEGS010006443.1:0-22444 GCA_025447755.1 Corythornis vintsioides | reverse complement strand
AAACATCTGCCTGTGGGTTTGTGGAGTGGGAATTCATTTCCATATCTACATTGCAAATTGAGTTCCAGATTCCACACATTTTCAGTCATATTTCTTAAAAAAAAAAGAGTATTTGTGAACCTTAGGAATTAGCTGTGTAGTGTTGTATTCCCACCTGACATCTGACCTTGTGTTACTTTGATTTGTTGCAGCACTGGGTATAAATCTGGGTATAAAATTGGAATAAATCTGCTTTTTGGGTAGCTAGTGCTGTCGGTTTTGTGGGTGCATCCACAACAAACACGCAGCTGCTTAACAATCTTTTTTTGCTCTGTGGTAGTTGTTCCACAGTCATCTTCTGATCTCCTGCCATTCCCATGACCATGGGATGTGATAAAGAGAACACTGCTAATAGTGAGCTCCTCCTCTGCTGCTTCTCTACTTCTCATGTGAACTCTCAATCCAGCTGTACATCCAGTAGCTGTTATATTAAGATGGAACAGATAACTGGGATGACTGAGCTTCTTTTGAATTGAGATATATAAACATTTCAGCTACCCATGCTGGTTTTTATCTCTGTCCTGCTGGCAAGGTATTCAATGGCTTTTTTCACTTGTTTTATTTTTAAATGGCAGAAATCCCAGCTGATGCTTGCTGGCTCGCTACTTTTCTGAATAATTGCAAAATTCAGGTTAGATTTTTGAGACTTTACTGAACTCCTTTGGCTACAAGAATGATGGCTGCTGGTTCATATCCATGCAGTGAAGACATTTTGCTTGAGCTTCTCCAGAGAGTTAAAATATGTCTTTCCCTGATGGTTGCAGAAGTACTGCAGTGCTGTGGGATTATTCTCCCAGTCTCTGGGAAAGCAGCAGCAATGTGCCAAGCATACTGTGAACTTCAAAGATGGTATGGAGTGCCCTTCCTCCTGCTGAGAGGACCTTAAATAATAATCTTATTGACCTCAGTAAAATTTCCCATCAGGCCTTGGTGAAAACTAACAGAGTAGACAAGTTGTTAACATGATGATGTCAAGTGGATCATTCTGTAGCTGCTATTGGTGCCATCAAAGCAAGATAGGGAAACAGGAGAAAAAAAACTGCTTTTCCATCTCCTTCAGCCTTTCTGCTAAACACAGCAAATCAAAACCAAGCAAAATCCAGTTAATAATACCCTTGCAGTGTAGCAGAACTTAAAATGTTGATGTTTTGATGTTTTGATTTGATCCTTGCTATGGTGTGCAAGAAGCAAAAATATTCCAGCTAAGGAATTCCAGTTTGCTTATTGCAGAAATGCTAATTAGCAGATTACACCAATTTTTCATGTTAGTATTCTAGGACCTGTAATACATTAATTAACAGCATTTCTAACTCTAGCCAGTTGTGCAGAATGAACAGTTGTCCTTTCTTTTTAGAACATGCACAGGTGTCTTGCCAGCTGTACTCTAGAAACTGTAATGCAGCAAAAGGTAAATTCTCACTCTTTAAATAAATATTTTAATTGTAATATTCCATACTGTATATGGTGTCTGCTGTGTGTAATTTCACAGTCCTGGTTAGGCTTTGCTACACCCTATTTTCACTCAGAACATTGTGCAGTCCTATGGAGCCCATGCTGGGGTAGCTTTCTACTGCCAGGGAACATCACTGTGCTGCTTTGTTCCTTTCATGTACCAGAACTGGGGTGGATTTTGCATTGCTCTGTGTGTACATCTCTGGATTTATCAGGCTGTCTGTCTGTATTCTGTACCACTGCTGCCATGCACAGGAGGATTACTGATATCCAGCATTCTGGCTGGAGGTGTGGCCACTGCTGTGAAGAGGCTTTGGACATTCAGAGATCAAACAGGTACATGTAGAATTCTAATTCCAATTGGTTCAGACTTCATGGCAAAAATATGAAGGAATATTGTAGAAGAAAACAAAATATATCATAGCCCTAGCACACCAGTCTCTCTTTCCTTCCATCCTACTTTGTTGCCTCAGCACTCCTCCCAGCACCAAAGAACTGGGTTCTGCTCCCAACCTACATAGAAATTGATGGTCTTCTACTGTTTCTACATCTCAAACTGCCTCATTCTGCTTTCCTTATGCCTTTGTATGAACTAAACTTGATTTACATATATATATATTCAATATAAGATTGCTTAATATGCAGTATTACAAAAAGTTATAAATTTTTTTCTCTAAACTTTAATAATATTCTTCACATTCTTATTTTCATATGCACACACTGGTAATACATCTGTCTGAGGTACAGTGGCAGGACTCTTTGTAGTATGAACAGTAAATGGCAGAGTTTAGGAAGTTACTGGAAAGAAACCACAGAAAGTTTAGAGACTGACTTCGAACAGGATTCAAAAAGGAATTTAAATGCACTTTTCCATACAAGTTTGTGTAGCTACCTGTGTATATGCTTAAAGATACACCTTAGGATTTCTGAGAAACAGAATTTTGTTCACTCTGTATGAGTTTGGATGGCCTGATAGGGTAACAAAGAAAGGTATTTTAAGAGGCAAAAAATATTTTTTGCAACCACTGATACATTATCCAGCTTAATGAAAACAAGCAGCACTAGTTTAGAGTGCTCACTAGAGGACTTTGTGAGACCATGCAGCAAAATGGTAGGTGAAATTCAGTGTAGGTAGATGTAAAGTGATGCAGAAGAAGCAAATAGCTTGAGGTCCAGATATAAAATTATGATTTCTGAATTTATTAACTGTCATGAGCAAGACTTAGATTGTTATAGGAAGTGCTGGTGGTGAAAAGTATAAGCTCACTGTTTACCAGATGTCCAAAACAAATCCATTATAGGAATAAGGGAAATAATAGATTATAAACAAAGAGATCAATGTCCTATATATATGTATTGTTCATGGACACCATGTGCTTTTCTGGTGTCTCTCCTATCTCAGAATGTATTGGACTTTAAAAGCTTTAAGTAAAGGAAATACAGATGGTGATGTGACTTACATATATAAAAAGGCTAAATAGGGTGGGACTTTTTGTTAGGAAGGGGAGAATTTAGAGAGAGATCTTATACATGTTTGTACTTATTGTATAGATTTTTAGTTATTCTATAACAGCATTATATTTAATGTGATAGTTGAAGTTTCTTCATTTTCTTGTCCTTCAATGTGATTGTTTTCTTTATGGCAGCATGCAATTAAGGGAAAGATGGTGGATGTGATTTAGCTTGACTTCATATGTTTTAGATCCTTCTTTAGCAGAAGTCAGTGGCAAAACTCAGTCAAATTAGAGATTGGGACGTATAAATACAATTCTGTGTGATGGGGAAATTCATTTAAAATGTAGGATTCAATCCTGCTCATCACAGTCAGGCACCATTAGTTCTTGCTTCAGAGGGAGTGATCATTTGAATAAGAACTTTATCCATAATCAGCAAGTCCTTTCAAAGCTTGAATCAATGCCAGGCTAAAAGTTCTCCTTGCTTATCTCTTGGAGTCAAAGGAAGGAATGAAAAGATAGAAAAAAATTACAATAGACATTCTTATCAGCTGGTTTAATCAAGTAAACACTTGTCACTCCACTTTATTGGAAAAGAGGAGAACAAACTCACTTTTTTGAATCTTCTGACCTTGTAAGTTAGGCAGGCTGGCCTGTTGTATGACAGGCTCAAAAGATAACCTTTTCTGAGTGAAAGGACACATTTCTGCCAACAGAACAGAAGAGAGACAATCCAGGCAGTATTTACTTTAAGAGAGTGCAGACATGGGCAGTGCACTGGCTGGTCTGTGAGAGAAGGAGGTCTGCTGTTACTCCTTTTTGCTGCTTCTCTAGTTCATTGTGTTATATGTAAGAGCACTGGTAGTACCCATGTGAGAACATTATGATTGTTCAAGACACACTGTAGGGAGACCAGAATAAGCCTTCTTTTATCCCCATACAAAAGGGAGTGGAAACAGAATCCTTTCCAGTCTTTTTCTAACCCTTTCCCAATCTTCCTTGACTCCTTCAGAGTAGAGGAAAAGTGTGTGTAAGAAATGCATTCCAAATTAAAACTTATAAATGTAATATGCAGGTCTATGTGTATGCCACTAGGAATGGGTTAGGTTTTAAAGAGAAAATTAATGCTAGAGCTAGAAAAGGTGATAAAAATTTGCCCTGCAGACTGTGTAAGGTGGCAGGGAAGCTATAGCACCCTGAAGTTCACATATGTATGTCCCCACACTTCCAGTACCTAAACTTATTTTGATTATTTGAGAGAGAATACTTTATAAAGAATTGCAATGAGAAATTTTCATATAAATCCTTTTTCTTTGTCCTTTAAGCTACTCAGAAATATCAAACTATATTTTGACCCTGTCTGCCTGCATTCATTTTGTTTGTCTTCTGTGTAATTGAGGTGATAACCTGAGCCCTAAATACCCCATGCATTTCTTTCTTTCCAATTTCCTCTCCCTTTTTCCATACCTCAGTTACAGAAGGGTTGTGTGGCAGAGTGTAATTTGAATTCCACTGTGCTCTGAGTAACCTCAGAGCTAGGATGGCTATACAACTTTCTAGCATTTTACTGCAAATAAATGCTGCCTATCTAGAAATAAAAACATTTACATCACAGAGTATTTTTCAAGGATTTAGTGAATTGACTGGCAGTTTTGCTTCTGGAAGCATGAGTGAAGGGGGTAAGAAAGGAGAGCTGTACCAAAAGAGAGGATGGAAAAAATATTGGAGATGAGACTAGGAAGCTCACCAGTGTTGATATAATAGAGGAAAAAAAAATGGTCTCAAACACTGGTTTAGCTACCAAAATATTTGCTTAACATATTGTCTAGAGAAACAAGTCATTTTTAACACCAACAGCTGATTCAAGATGAAGTAGGTGTAATTTTTGTTTTGCACTAAAAATTTCCTCACTGAACTAATCTTGAAGTTTTTCTTCTAACAGGTTCCTCACTTTTAAGCCCTTAGAGTCTACTGTCATCACTAAGTCTGTGATTCAGTATTTTACAAGCTGAGTTCTTTTGGTTTCAATCTTACAGCAACTACCTAAAATTAAGAAATAAAAATTTCAAGTTCTGAAAAATCTGTACCTTTTGATAAAATATTCTAAAATTTAGTAACCCTTTTATTAAAACCATTTCTAGATGGAACTTCAGCTTCCAGAACATCTCTCTCTATTTTTATATAACTTTTCAGATATCAATCTTTCTTTCACACAGAAATTAACCAAATTACCATGAAAATAGATTATGGTAATTGGATTTCTTTTAAGTTTCCTATGCTATTCCACAGCCCTCATCTCCCCACTTATAATCAAGGATTTTGGGAAATGGTTATTTAGACTTAAGTTGGATGAACATCATTTTTTTTAGTGTCCTGGTTTATGCTAGAACTAATTTACTTTTCAGCTAAGACTCTTCTAAGTACCTGCACTTTCTGAATTTACATTGTGTTCTTGTAGACAGCATCTGCTTCTAGTAGTGACACCTGATGTTTAGTGTGTAAAAAAGCTCTTGCTTATACTTGCTCCTGTGCAGACCAATGTCAATGCTCAATCTTGTACCATGTAGGTCTCCTCTGGAGACATTCAAAACCCACCTGGACACATTGCTGTGACCTAATCTTGGTGATCCTGCTCTGATGAGTGTTGGACTGGATGATATTTTGAGGTCCCTTCCAACTCCTAACATTCTGTGATTCTGTGAAAGTTAGATGAAGCACCTGTACGTATTTAATTTTCTTTTTAATTTAAAGCTGGTTTAGTTTTCTTGTCCAATTCATTAGTCTCTCTCCCTTATTCCCTTTCTCGTCCCCTTGGGGAAGGGAGAAACATTAATAGAGAGCATCTTTCATTTATCTAGTGATCAGACAAGTCTGAAGCCTGGAGAAGAGGAGACTGAGGAGGGACCTCATCAATGTCTATCAATATGTTAAAGGGAGGATGAAGCCAGACTTTTCTCAATGTCATCCAATGACAGGACGAGAGGCAATTGGTGCAAGTTGGAGCACAGGAGGTTTAGGGTCAACACAAGGAAAAACCTTTTCACAGTGAGGGTGACAGAGCCTGGAACGGGTTGCCCAGGGAGTTTCCTTCTCTGGAGACATTCAAGACCTACCTGGATGTGTTCCTGGGTGACTTGGTCTAGGTGATTCTGCTGTGGCAGGGGGGTTGGACTAGATGATCTTCTAGGTCCCTTCCAACCCCTAGTATTCTATGATTCTCAAAATAGCAGCCAAAGAAATGACTTTATTTTATTGGCTTCGCCCAAAAATAGAAGGGTTTATTTTCATCATGTCATAAGAAATTAATGTTGTTCTTGTGTGTATTTAGGAAAATAAGGCTGTATGTTATTTGAAAATGTTCCTGTTTACATGATTGCAAATAGTACTAATCTTATGAGAACAGCTTGAAATGCAACCCAGCTTGCAGCTGGAACACTAAGCTCCAACCAGTTAAGCAAGAATTGTATTAAAACATTTGAGGGGAAGCTATTTTACAGTGTTTTCTTGACTCCCAGTTTTCTATCTTACATTGCTTTATAAATTTCTGTGAAATTCTTCTCTCAGAAGCCTTTTTGTTACAGACTTTCAAAAACACTATACACTATTAATCTTGGAGTTTCTTTCAGGTTGTTTTTTAAAAATCCAGTCTTGTCTTCCCATAACTGAGTGGGAAAGAACAATGCAAGAACCATGTGTATGTGTTAATTCTGTCCCTCAGTACAAGTTTTTAAAATTAACTTGTGAAAACCTGTATTTTTTTCTCTTTTTTTAAATTTTATTTCTTCCAGACTAACTTTTTTTTTTTTTTTTTTTTTTCCTGGAAAGTTCTTTCCATGGCTGAGTGAAAAAAAAAAAAAACATTTTGGAGAAATCAGATGTGATTGTTTCACACCAGGGTAGTTCTCTCTCTCTCTCTCCCTTTCTCTTTGTCCTTGCTGATGCTGAGGTTTGAGGTCTGTGTTGTATTTTGTTTTTCTTCCAAAGCTTTTCAAGGTTTTTCAATTACTTTGAGGTCAGAACTTCAGTTAATGCTTGGAAAAGCATAAAAATGTGTCTCTACAAATGTTATCACTGTGTAAACAAGTGACAGCTTGTGTGACAATATTTTCTGTTCATATTTTCTAGAAAATTTGCTTCTCAAAAATATTTTTTCTATCACTTGAAAAATGTTTCAAGCTTGATGCATCCACTTGCTTGGTTTTTGACCTCTTTGGAGCAATTACATTTTGAGCATCTCCTACATCCTGTTCAGTTTAGAAGCCAGAATTTGATGAAATTTCCTGGAATTTTGTCAGTTCAACTGCTTCAGCTGGTAATTTTCAAAGACATGGCCTTTAATTTTCTTTTTGGATTCTTAGCAAATTGACTCAAACTTTTGTGAATCAGTCTGGTTTAGCCACAACTG
This sequence comes from Corythornis vintsioides, assembly GCA_025447755.1. Lineage (NCBI taxonomy): Eukaryota > Metazoa > Chordata > Aves > Coraciiformes > Alcedinidae > Corythornis > Corythornis vintsioides. The sequence goes on along the minus strand of JAOEGS010006443.1, from coordinate 15,094 downwards.
ACTTGTGGATGTCAGCCCTTGCTATATGAAATTGCATACAGCAAGAGCTTGATATTTTAAATTCAGTTTATAGAAATTACATGATTATTTTTTTTCTGTTTTTATTGCCTGGCCAGCTCTCTCCAAGCTGAAGTTACCCCTGTGTAGGCTGTTGAAGTCCTGCTAGGAATGAGGGACATTTTAGAACGAAAGCCATACCAGCTGAGCAGGTGGTACAAAATCAGTGCCTTAAACTTGGGAGATAAACTGGACATATTCCCTGAATTTTAATTCCATTAACTCTAATTCCATTTTCACCAAGTAGTTGAGCTTATAAAAGATAAGCACTTATATCTTTGCAGGAATGCATTCATTGCCTCTTTCTTTCATACACACATACATATTCATGCATAAATCTTCCTCTAACATATACAGGAACAAAACCAAGCTCCTCAAAAGATTGGCAATGGGGGAAGCAGAGAAGGAGGATTGCAGAATACTTGCTCAGTTTGATTCAGTCCAAAAAGGGAAGAACCTCACAGATTTGATGAAGTAACTGTTACCAGAACAAGAAGAGTTATCTCCCTTCTTACAGAGGAAAACTGAAATAGCTGACACATCCCAGAGCCAGACCAGGTGAGGCACCCTCAGCTCGTTCCTGTTGGTGAACTCATCCCATCAGGTTTATTTTAAATTTGCTTTTTCACTTGGCTGAAATCTTGAGGAGTTGAGGAGGTGTAAGTTCCTTTCCTGGAATCATGTTGGCTTTCTCAGGTTATGCAGACTTGCAGAAACCTTTGGGAACCTAATTGCTTTCTCCTTGTTGTATCTTTGTTGATTTGAGAAGTTTCCTATATTCCACAGAAAGTTGTTATTTTCAATTACTCATTTAAAACATTGTCAGGGATCATTTTATGTGATCACCAAATGTCTCATCTCCAGAAGGTTTATAAATCTCTGTGAAGCTCTCAGTCCTTTCAGAGGTATAATTGCAGATAAGCCCATCTGTTCCCTTTTCATTTCCATCTTCTATGTTTATCTACCTTTCTTATGTTTGGCAGTATATAGATAGCAGAGGGGCTCAGCAGTTGTTGGCAATGCTTGATATTCTCAGGTATGAAGAAAATAGAGCAAATTTTGAAACTTGAATGATATGGTATAATCAATATCTGAATGTCTTCAAATTCAGAGTTTAAGAAAAACGGTGAAAAAAACACAAACCAAATTTAAGTCTCCAAGCTAAATTGCTATATAATTAGTTGTAAGGGTAATATGTTTGTTCAAAACAACCAAATATTATGGGTCACTGATGGACATCAATTATAGCACTATTACTGCATTTGAAAATCAATAGAGAATGAAAGGAATTCTCAATAGAACTCTTGAAAAATTTCAAAAGCCTGGCACATGTCTTCCTAATGCCTTGGAGCAGGTATGCCACAACATCTGTGCAGGGAACAAGTTAGGTAGGTCTGCTACATATATCAATGCATGAAGTTGTTAAAATGGCTCATACATTTTAAGCTCAGAATAAGAGTTGTTGGGGTTTGTTATTTTTCAAGATCTTCAACTGTATTTCCAGCTCTGATTAAAAAAATAGCAACTAAGAGAAAGGATAAAGTGAATGCTGAGAAACCTCTCAGCTTCTCCTTCTTTTGAGATCTGATGTACATTGAATGTGGTTTGGTGTATTTTTGTTCAGCTATCAGCAAAAAGAGGACCTCACTGATCATACAAAGCATTTACCTGCCACTGTGCAGTCTGTGTGAGCTGCTGTAGAGGCGATGATCCTTTTCTCCTGAAGCCATTGCAATAGCTGCTGCTGCAGCAAATTAGGGGACAAGAAGGCACCTTTGCTTGCCAGGTAGGAAATAGGAAAGAGTCTCTTCAGCTCAGGTGACAGGACAGTTGGGAACTACTTCTCTAGATGTTGCTGATTGGTTTAGCAACACAGAAAAGCTCCAGAATTCTGCTTTAAAGATTGCAGAAATCTAGTTGGGTTTTGTTTTTTCTTTGGTGTGGTATGTGAAACTAGTAAGTATTTAGTGACCTTTCAGCTTTGATGAATAAATTACTTGTATATGAGGGAACCTTTAATTCATTATTAGCCATCTGATAAAATATTTATATCTCAACATCATCTGTTCTTTATGTGCCACATATTTGGGGGGGGGAAGGGAGTGGAAATCTTTCTGACTTAGCAATCTTTAACATGGTTATAAAATGCAATGTAGCTGTTCTTGGAACACAGAATGACACACTGGTGGAGAAATTTTGTACAGGGAGCCTGAAGTACAATACTCTTCTCTGTTGGCTGATGACAGTTGAGCTTTTATCGTTTGTTTCTCTGTTTGATAGCTTCTGGCACAAGCTGTTCCAGGCTGTGAGGAGAGGCAGATCAGCAGATGGAATGTAGGTGAAGCAGACAGGTCCATGACGCAACTCATCACTTGCATTTGTAACCTTGAGGAAATTTTTACCTATATTTTTATACTGCCAAAAATAAAAAGGCAAATTCATTCAATATTCTGTCATTTCTGACATTGGTGTGCTTCCTATCAGCTGGGAATGGAATATTATCCCTGTTCTGAAGTGAGGATATGATGCATGGGGATTAATGCCCATGTCCAGTCACATCAAAACCAAGTTACTTCTGTGAGGCCACAACAGAAGTTCGTGTTATGATCAGCTTCCCGGGTGGGAGGGTAGCATTCTAGGCTATCTTAGACTAATCTTGGGCTAATAGCCCTTCAATACCTTTTCAGTGAGGAACAGTGACAACTGCCTGCCTCAGGCAATGATTTGTTAGGTGTGAAACTTATGCAATTTGTTAATAATTCGGGTTTTTTTTATACAAATGCATCATTCATTTTGGGAAACTTCAGTCTGTATTGCTGGAAGGGCATTCTGTGAAAAATATTTACTTTCCAACTATTAACCCCTTGGCCAGCATTGGGAACAAAGTACTAGACCAGAGGTATCTTTTCCCTGACCCTGACTCTGCATTGCAGTGCCCTGGCAGACAGGCTGCTGCAGGACATTGCTGCATTGGTAAACTAGCCCGTGGAGCTCTCACCTTTCCCTAGGGCTAGAGCTCTCATAAACAGAGTTATTGGAATAAACAACCCTCTGAAACACATTTACAGACATGTCTTGCTTGCAAAATCTGTCTAGGTATATACACAGTCCTCAGTATCTTATGTATATAATTTTGTTTTGCATTGCTTTTAATACCTATACTCCTGTAGATACAGAATTTAGAAAGCTGATAACCTATATGATATCAAGCAAGTGAAGAGTGTCTTGAATTGGAACCAAATCCAGTATTTCAGTCTCACTCTGATCATCCATCCACTTCTCTCAGAATGATTTTCCCTTCTCTCTCCCAGATCACTGCTTTCCCCATAGACGGAGAGCCTTGTTCTTGCAATTCTGCTTGCACTCAATGCACAGTTTTGCAAATGTGTATATACAAATCTGAAATATAAAATCAGATCAATAAAAACAAATCACCAAAAATAAACATCTTCTTTTCAAGGTGTCAGGCTACTCAAGGAGTGACTTGTTATTCTGAAATACTAATATCACAAACCTAATTTCAAAAGCATTTTCTTTTCTCATGAGCAGTTTCCAATTAATGCATAATATCACTGTACCATGAAGCATTTAACCTCTCACTAATTGCCACTAATGACATGTAACTGCATCAGTAGTTCTTTATAATTGAGTGATGGTTTTAACACAATTCCTGGAGCAGTTCTCTCCCACTTCTTTATCAAGGAAAGATGATAAAATACATGCAATATTTTTAATTGATGACCTTTTCATTTTTGGAGTTGGCTGATTAGTTGGAGACCCTGTTCTTGAGCACAGCTCATAAGAGTGATTTCTGCTTTATACAGACATTTGACTTATTGTATAGGGCACCTGTTTCATAATCTCTTTTTCTTCTCTATACAATGGCTTTGTGAATTCTGTGTTTGCTATAAAGCAGATTGCAGACCTTACATGAATTGTTAATTTTTTTGGGACTCAAGATAAGAAACATTAATTAGTTTGGCAGGACCTCTTGTTTTTCTGTCATGTGGTAGAGTAAAAACTAAATAATAGACAGCCTCTTTCTAATGGAAGGAGAGAATATTGCAAATTATTATCAGCATGTAAAGAGGATGTCTAAAATAAAAAGGGTAGTTTTCAATTGCTTCATAAGGCAACATGAAATATAGAATTAAAATCTAGGTGATTACCTCTGTTTCTGAGAAAACCAAATGGACTGAGAAGGTGCTTTGAATTAGTGTAAAGCACAATATAAATTTTTTTATGGGGGAGGAGTTAACAAAATAAGATTTAAGGATACACTTCTAGAAAAAGTGTAGCTATTTTTTCCACTAAAATTATTCATTCTACATGAACAGATAATAGAGATGTCACTTCACTGACATCTTCCATGTTTCTGTATAATAAAAATCTAACTGTGAATTTTCAGATTCCTGAAAGCTTAATGGACACCATTCAATGAAATGGGCCCTGCAACTCTGTCAGTTGCACTCTGCAGGCCCTTGCAGTTTGGGAGTCTGCAGAGAAAGAGAGGAAGATGCAGAATAAAATGGTCAGTTTTCTGCTGCGAAATCGTGGGGTTAGTAAATTTGTTCGAAGTTACCACAGTGAATATAGTGCTGTCAGTTCTAGTCCTCTCCACTGGAGGACAGCCTGCCATAACGTCTTGCTCCCTGAGCTGGCAGCGGCACCGAGCTGGAAGAGATCTGCCTGATGTTCCCTCAGGGGAGGGATTATCAAGATTACTATTCCTACAACAAAGTTTAGGCTGGAGACATATCCAGGGTTTTCCACAAAGGCAAAGTGTCTTCTCCAGCCTTACTTCTTTTCCATGACACCCAGAGATGGAAAATGTCAGTAAAAAAAGAATCTGGCCACAAAGTCCAGGAAAGCAAAACATCTCTGTTACATTTGGACAAAGACTGGGCAGGGGATGGCTGGCCAAGAGTACTGAGAAGGGAATTCCCATTTTTGGTAGGACTGTGAGGAAGCCTGGGGAGGAAACTGAGAAGGAACTGAAGGCAGAGATATGAGCTAAATAGATTTTAAAAATCTGCTACATCTTCCTCGAGGTCCTGAGTTAGGCTTATAAACTCAATAGTACACAAGGATATGATAATTTATTACCTACCAGTGCTTGTAGTATTGGGCAGTCTTGTACCCAGAAGTCTATTGTGTATGATAATCTGTTTCCTGTTATATATATATATATTTTTAGCTTGTATGTAAAGAATAACATTTACTCTGCCTTCTTGTACCATTGAATATTTCATTCTCATTGAACAACTTGCCTTAAATTCATTTATTTTTCTGAAGGGTATGGGCATGCAAGATACATAACCATAGGGATATGCTCAACATTACATCATGAATAGATAAAGGATAGTATGATGGTTGAATTAGTTGGATTTTAGAGATCAAAACACTTCAGTTCAAATCTTAATGCAGATTTCCTTTCTGACCTTGAGTAAATCAGGTGTAATCTCAGACCCCATTTCCTTGTCTTCTAGATGAGATTAACTATTTGGTTCTGCTTCTTAGGCTGGAAGTCTAAAGACTCTGCAGTAATTTGGTAATAATTGTATATATACTCACACCTATTGACAGTCTAATGAGTGGGGAGATGCATATAGACCCTCACGGCCTGCCCTCTGCACTAGGCAAACATGGATTTAGAAGCTGCAGAGCAAATTTGTCTTTGTAAATGCCCATCCAAGTATCTCTGAACAATATTAATTCTTTTTAACACTGTAACAGGTAAAGAAAACAAATCTATTAGTACTCCTTGTAAAGTTTAGATAAGGTTTTTTTAATATCTTTGTATAAGAAGCATTTGTCAAAGATGGCCTGAAAATGAATTATTAAACAAATGCAAGATAAATAAGGGGAAGAGGTCCCAGCAAATGACTACAAAGGGACTAATATAAGGTAAATGCTTGAGTGGTTTCATTTTATCCTACTTCTACAATCAGGGATTTATTGTTCTTTCCTTAATTCTCCTTGTCAATGACAAATAATGAGTTGAGAGATTAAAATTTATCTTAAGAAGTTCAGTAGAAAATTACACTTCAAGGTAAAGGGAGGCAACTAAATTCTTTTCAAGCATTATTCAATATTCTGTGCTCATAAACTGTATATATAAAAAAACCTAACAAAACAAAAAACTCCACAAAAATAAAACCCACCAATTTAAAATTGATTAATCTGTTAAAGGAGAAAAAGATTTCCAGTGGTTGAAAGGATGTCATTTTCTACTTTAGATCATTCATTGATATGATCAAGTTTCATAATACACACTGTCTTGACAGTGTGTTCTTGAGGTTCTCAGAAATTGCTATGGTTTACTAACACTATTTCTTACCAGTAAATTCCAGTTTCACAAAGTACACTTGGCTGAGTATGGGATGGGGGGGGTACTGGCTGTAAAATACAGATTTCTTCTGACTCATACTCAGCTTATCACCTGGCATGTCAGATGTTCCCAAGACATGTGCTTGTCTAAGGGAAGAATTTTAAGGGTTCCACAAAGCTTCTGTTTGCTGGATTTAGAGATTTATGAGAATCCAGTTTTTCTGTCACCATTATTAATGATGTTTGATAAACAGGAAACTCATCTGTGTCCCCTGTTGTCTCACAGAGTCATCAGTATTAGTCCATTCCGAAAACATGTTAGATGTTTGTCAAAAGAGAGAAACCAGCTTTTATTCCACCATTTTCATGTATTCCCAGTCCAAGGAGGGATTCTTTTTGAGCTACTACCGAATTAGCCACTGCTATTGTCAAAGGATAGTTGAAATGTGGAATTTCTTTTCCAGGTCACATAGATTCTTACACTGAACTACAATCACTTTTATCTGCTTTAGTTTTGAGTTTGTTGTCTATATTGTCATATACAAAGGAGATTGTCAAGTGGCAGTATAAAGGGAAGTATTTGCATTTTTGATGGTCAACAGGGCTAAAATTCTTTGTGTTAATTATAAGGACAGTTGTATCATTTGACATCAAAAGACAAAATCTCTGTTTCATTTTCATGAGCCACCAGTTTTTGAAGTTGGGATAAACATTGCTATGAAAAGGCAAGTGCTTTGTAGCTAGCAAGCAAAAGAAATAATACCTCAAAATATGTAACAAAAAAATTGCACTACTTTAGAAAATTTTGCTAAATATGAAAGATTTTCCATACTACTACTGTAGCAATTGTACTGTGGTATGGCCAGCAGAAAAAGGACACAGTGGAAGTCACAACTTTTGGGTTAGAAATAATCAGTATTAGTAGCTCCACCAAAAAAACCAATCTGGGCTAGAATCAGTCTCAAGAGACAAGATATCTTAAATAGTTTATTTCTGTGTCTGTTCAAAAATTTGTCTTCATACTGTCATGCAAATCAATATTTCCTATATATTTTATATATATTTATACACATGCATACATGGTTCATAATGAAGTATCTTGAATTCATGGAGGAAAGTTAATTGCACCTTACAGTTTTTCTTTCTCTGGAATCTCACAACTTTACCCACAAATAGGAAGTAGAATCCTATTTACACTGAAGACAATAAAAATCCCCTGTTTATTTCAGCAGAGCAGAACTGGTTTGTAAACCAAACTGTTCAATAGTTATCAAAATTGCTGGTTATCTTTACCCTTCCAAGGTTGTTATTTCTTTACCTTTCTTAATTCCACTAAGCCTCATTTATTACAGTCTTAGTAGAAAATCCATTGTATCAACATGGACAAGATTATAGATCCATTTGATATCTTTAAAAATACTTTTCACAAGTGTTATGTTAATCTTGGGGAAAAAAAAAAAGAATTAATCTAATGCATCCTAGAAACTGAGTTAGTTTTAAGCCAAACAGTCAAGTTAGTCTGAAGCCTGGAAAGAAAACTCTGGTGTACTCTGGAGCTCTCTATTCAGAATGTAAATATCAGTGGATTGTGGCCTACAGGGCACAACATCAAACAGTCAGATGAGTAGCTATCTTATTATTTGGCATATATTCAAAATACCTATTTATCCTTTTTGATGTCAAAATGAAAACACTGATTAATTTGATGTATTTGATTATATAAGCAGTTTATAAATGGGTAGTTTTCAGTTCATTGTGGATGCAGAGAGGTTTCTGAATACACCGAATGTTCAAAACAGGCCAATGCTTAAAAAAAAAAGCCACAGTTAAATACTAAATCTGTATTCCAGTTAGACAGCTGTGCAAACTAAGGTTTTCTGAAGTTCTTTCTTTGTGACCCATAAATATTTGTATGGCTCTTCTCAGGAAAATTTGGCAGAAGTGTTAGGCCTATTTCCAATTCTTTTCATTCTCAGCACAAGCATGGAGAATGTATTTCCAGAGGTAGGGCACATGCACAGAAACAGTAAGACACCAACACACTGATTAGTGATGGTAATTTCCCACTTCTGGCAAATCATTTAGTTGAATCATGATAGGAAAGTGCAACTGAGACAGTAAATAAAATGGAATAAAAAAATAAAATAAAAAATAAAACAGTGTTTTAACCTAAAGGCTGGAAAGTTGATAAAACTTCCAGAGGAGATAAGTTATTTTACATTGTGTTTAAATATTACTGAACAAAACAGGCACTGATGAGATTATTTGAGTTCTGGTCATTGATTAAAGTTCATTTGAGTTGTTCTGCAATTATTACAGCTCACTTGTCATATTAACATCAGTATCTGCTATGCTTTTTCCTTCATAACTTGGTTATTGGAAGCAATTTCTGTTCAATCCTCGTATCAGGTAAAGAGCCACATTACTTTTTTCAGACCAAGAGTGTTTCTTGTAACAAGTTGTTTCTTATAACAGGTGATATTCTATTTATGTTGTTTAATTTCTAAGTATAGGAAGTGCTTAGAGTCTTTGAATGAAGGGAAATGTTGTCATCTCAGCATTTTTGTTTCATTTGGGTCCAGCAGGGACACTGTCTTCCACACTGATAAGAAAATTTCCCAGAAACTCACTTTGAAAATAAAAAGTCAAATAATTCATGTGCTCAGAAAAGAACCAAAACAAAAACAAGGTTAAAAACGTGGTGTATATGGTAACAATTCTATAGTTATCTTTTGTACTTTTACAGCTAAACTCTGATGGCTTGTTTTTGGGGGGTTTGAACTTTGAGATATGTGTTGTAACTCTGATTTGTGCCTGCTGATTGTTTTCTTTTACCTACTACACTGTATTTTTGGTTTATATTACAGCATTTTTTTCCCTTTACTGGTATTTTCATATAGCTGAATGCATAAAATCAGTTGTAAGCAGTGTGGGAAATGTGTAACAAATATTGTCACTATTTCTTTGGAGAAATTTACAATTCCTGACTTACTCCAGATAAGTCTGTACAAGAGTGGCAGCCCTAAAGAAGCAAGTGGCAGTGGTGGATGTAAACCCCACAGGTACATTAGCTTCATGAATGCAGGTGACACAAGAGTGAAGCTACTCAGTAGCAAGTACTGAAACACCAAAACTAAACCAAAACACAAAACCACCAAACTTCAAACCAGAAAAGTCAGATCTGACTTCAAAATCTGTGCAAGGCACACTGCTAAGTAGTGTCTGCCTGCTTTCAGTGCTCCAATCTGAGCCTTGTTTTTTTAAAGATTAAAGCAAATAATCTGCTGTACTGTGAAGCCAGATGTTTTATTCCTAAACATCTCTACTGTGTACCTTTAATTCTGTTTTTCTCATTTATTATAAAAAGTAAATTTAGTCACAAAGAACCATCTGCACTGAAAAATAAAGTGACAGAGGTTTGGAACATAACTGTGTTTTGAGGCATTTAGTGACCCGTCACAGATTACTAACATGTTTCTGGGTTGAATGGGAGCTTGCTGATAAGTACTGATTGTATTCTCTCATCTGGAAATGTTTAATTACTCTTTGAGGAGCTCAACTTTGACATTCTGGTATGCAGAGGTGCAGCAGGCATGTTTGACTACATTGTTCTACATTATTCTAGTAATAGTCTTGACAAAGAAAGCAACAAATTAGTGCAGAGCTATCAAAATTGTGGACAACTCTTCTTTATCTTCCTCTTCTGCAGAAAATTACTGTAGGGTCTTACCATGTAAAGCTTTCCTGGACCAGCTAAGTGTCAGGGTTCAAATTACTGCATACTGGAATCTTTTCTACCATTGTTTCAACCTAAATATTATTTTTAAGCTTCTCAGTCTAAATTTGAATACCCCTTCCAGCTAGTTCAATGTACTTAGCTTTGGACACAATCTTTTTCCAGAAGAAAGGCAATCTTAAAGTTGGGGGACACTATGTATACATAAGACAAGTAATTCTGTGTTGCCTGAGAGTTTAATTTCACTCTCTATCAGGACATCTAAAATAGGGGCATCTAAAGTAATAGCCATATCAAGCCATGGTGTAATTGATAGTTTAAAAGATCTAATTTTTCAGATACTGTTAATATCTTCACCTTTCACAGGAAAACAATTTTTTAAAATCAGTATTGTGTACCATTGTAGTGCAGATCTGTGTTCAAATCTGCAAGTTTTTCTCTATCTGTGGGTTTTCACAGATTTTTACATGCACAAAAAAAGAAATTCTGCAAGAAGATTGTATGGCCTTCATACATGTTTTCAAAAACATACAGGGGGAAAATAGCCTATATGGTCACAAAACAGTAGGTGCAAAAAGAAACTGCTACAAAATAACCTTCCTAGCTCTGTATAAAAATAAGGCATTCTCACATACATACAGAAGTATTTGAGACTATCAACTTCTTTTCTTTTTTTTTTAAAAAAAAACAAAAACATTTTGCTGCTGTCACTGGCCTGTCACCAGCATGGTAGAGGTCAAGGTCTGATCACATAGAGAGCATCTCTGCTGACTCCTGTGCCATACCAAAGACATCTGACTATTTTCAACATTTACACCTCCCAGATGATTGTGAGGTTTGAAAACCACACATCTTGAAAGCTGAAATGAAATATAGCCCAAATTTCTTTAAAAATAATGTATCCCACCTAAGCAATTCACCTAAAGTCACCATGGATGATGTACTCTCTGTATGCACCTTTTGTGCTGTTAGGATCTAACCACAGAGCAGCAGAAATGGTGGCTCTTCCTTTGGATTATGGTCTGGCCCTCAATATTACTTTCCATTTTCAGCAAGAAAGTTCTTGATGGTCTGAAAATTGTGGAGTATTGCCAATTGCAGACTAATGAATATTGCAGCTATGCCCAATAATTGGGAGGCAGAAGATTGCAATTCCATTTTCTAAAAATCCTGCCAAGGTTCTTTTTTTTTCTATTATAACAGAAGGAAGGGATGGGTTCACAGGCTTTCATGAATAAGTATTTACACTCTGCTTTTGATTAATGCAAATTTGTAAGAGACTTTATGCAGTAGAAACATGAAAAAAAAAAGTGTCAGTGTCCAGTGGAATGAGATAATGTTGTGTTATCAGACAGGAAAAAGTATAACCTCTATCAGCATAATTTCTCTTGGATCTGGCATTTAATATCTCTGCTGATTATATATCTATAATCTATATATTTAATATTTATCATGATTATAACTTCTGTATAGTAATGTTTCTGGTGCAACTTCCTCAAAACCATCTTTATTAGGTATAAGAGTATGCTAAACTGAAGTGTTATCTCAGAATACACAAATGGTGTCCCTTAGGGGTCTGTACTAGGAGTGTAACATCATCAGTGATTTAGAGAGTGGGATCCAGTGCACCCTCAGCAAGTTTGCAGACAATAACAAGCTGAATGGTGTGGTCGATAGAGCAGAGAGACAGGGTGCCATCCAGAGGGACCTGGACAAGCTGGAGAAGTGGGCCCAGGTGAACCTCATGAGGTTGAACAGGACCAAGTGCAGGTCCTGCACCTAGGTCATAATGATCCTTGTTATCACTACAGGCTGTGGATGAGGCAATAGAGAGCAGGCTTGGGGGTTCTGGTGGACAAGAAGCTGGACATGATCCAACAATGTGAACTTGCAGCCCAAACAGCTAATCACGTCCTGGGCTGCATCAAAAGAAGTGTGGCCAGCAAATCAAGAGAGGTGATTCTGGCACTCTACTCTGGTGAGATCTCACCTGGAGTATTGTGTCCATCTCTGGAGCCCCCAGCAGAAGAAGGGTGTTGGAGCAGGTCCAGAGGAGGACTGAAAAAATGATCACAGGGCTGGAGCACCTCTCCTATGAGGACAGGCTGAGGATGCTGGGGATTTTTAGCCTGGGGAAGAGAAGGCTTTGGGGAGACCTAATTGCAGCCTTCCAGTACCCAAATGGGGCCTACAGGAAAGGGACTGTTTACAAGGGCATGTGGTGATGGGATGAGAGGCAATGGTTTAATCTAGAGAAAGGTAGATTTAGACTGAACACTAGGAAGAAGTTTCCCAGGGAGGTGATTGCCAGGGAGGCCCCATCCCTGAAGACATTCAAGGTCAGGCTTGGTGAAGCTCTGAGCAACCTGATCTGGCTGCTCACTGAAGGTGGCTTGGACTAGATGAAGTCTAGAGGTCTCTTCTAATCCAAGGCATTCTGTGATTTGATTTGCTGGAGCTGAACATTAATCGCTTGCTTTTCCAGTGATGAGAAACTTGGAAAATCATGGAAAAGGCAATTCTCTGACTTCTAATCTGATTGGTTGCTTTAAACTTTTGCAGTGTTATTGTGTTGCTTCTATTGCCTTGTCAAAACCCCTGTGTTCTGCATGTGACAAAGACTGTATGTATTAATAACTTAATTATACCTCTCCCAACCCTGATTATTTTAATTACTGCAATCATGGTAGCACAGCACCTGCAATTCAGAGCAATCAGCTGTTCATGGCTTACAAAAATTAAGTGTTCATATGAAATATTAAGTAGCATGAACCTTTGCAGAGGTCTGCCAGTAATAGAGAGGTCTCTCGTGTTAGATGACCTACCTCTGTTGCAAGAGCAAGAAATGGTTCAGAAAGAATCACCATTGAGAGGTGCTAGATGATGTTAACTAAAGAATCTATTCATACACATGCATATATGAAGAGGGGATGATTAATGTAGTTCTAGCTTTTCCAGGACTGAAAATAAAACTAGTGGAAGGAATTAATTTATAAGTTGAGTGGCAGTATGAGCTCTTAAAAGTTTGCTTTCCTACATGTAATAACTCTGCAAATGAAATGCAAAGGCATTTTTTTTCAGAGCAGAAATGCCAAAATAATTAGATTTAAAGCATCTGTAAAAGAGCTGGGCATCTCCTACCTCCCAGACATTTCAGAATATCTGTTTGTCAGCTCACCAATGAACTTGGTACTGAGGTAGCCAGCTGCTTATAAGAAATGGTACAAACTTCCCTGATATTTGATGTGCCAGAAAAACTATGGAAAAGACCAAGTGAGTCGAAGAATTGTCTGTAGCTCCGTGACTTATTTAAAAGTACTCATTTTTTTTTCTAAGTTACTAAATAGTAATTGATGAAAAATTTAAACAAACTTTAAAATGGAAATCTTGATTTAGCTGGGGATTTATACCACATGGATGACATCAAATACAGATTCCTAGAAGAATTGAGATTAATATTGATTAGAATTATCTAACTCCATAAAAGTGAAAAGAGGTGCCTATAAGGAAATGAGAATACTGAACTACCAAGGCAAACCAAGCTCCAGAGCTTAGAATAGTTTTAAGTTCTAAATCCAAGTGTCCAAACACATTACTAATGAATTTCTCTGCTTAAATGCTAGATATCTTCCTTCATGACAGAGAACTGGAACAGTAAAGCAGCTGTCAGTCTGAAATGCAGTCAGTTTCATAGAACATATGCTTCATGATATCTAGAGAGCAGTACAGAAAATAAACGTCATGAAGATTTGCCTGACAGAGGCAAAATGCAACACAGAAAAACCTATTGATTAAATAGATTTATTTAAACACTTAGTGAAGTTGTAGTTGCTCACAGAACTCCAGGCTCCTTACTCAAAATGATTTGAATGCCTTTTGAGGCTGTTACAAAACAGAGTAGAAAGCAATGTTCAATTACAGAAAATAATACAACTTTTGTTTTGACAGTTTTTAAACAAAATGCTTCAAGTTTTCATTTTGAGATAACATTTGAAAAAATAACACTTAACTAAATTGAGTGTATAAGGGGTCAGAGAATTTGGAAAAATATTTTGAGAGAGTGAAGTATTTTGTCAATTTTAAACGTTTGATTTTGTTTTGTTTTGTTTTCATTTGCATTTGGGTAAGAAACAAAACTAGCGTTTTTGTTCAGGTATATTAAAAACATTGTTTACTCTGGGTGCATTCCTTGCACCAAATAAGAAACCAGCCCAATTTATGAATTTTTATATAGAGCTTTGCCAGAGCTCAGTCAAAAATTTCCCACCGTTTTCAATGATCCCATCCTCTAATTATAACTAGGCGTGTATGACTATGATAATAAATAAATTTATAGTAATTCTGGTTTACTAGAAATGTTTATTTTTCTTTCAGTGCATCATGGTAACAATCTTAAATGGTTAATAAAATTGACATAAATAAAAGACAGTTCTTGTTTTCAACCAGATTACTATGTCTGAGGGATGTGCCATGGTAAAAGAATCTCTAATTCTTCCAAAGAGCACTTCTGGTTTTCTTTTATGTAGATTTGTTGCTGCTGCCAAGTGGGGATTATGAAACTGTGAAAGTACAGTCAAGAAACATATTTCTGCTAAAAGTTTTAAGCTTCCTGTCATAATATTACATTTGTAGAAATACTATCTTCTTTAGCAGAGAGTGAATTAACATTGATCAGTATCTTTTGAGACATTTCTGTGCATTGCCAAAAGAGATTTTCATGAGCATTGGAGAATAATATGGCAAAGTAGTTTGTCTTTACCTGTCTGCAGACCAAAGCCTTATATGGCATGAAAATGAACCCTTTCAGAACTATAGCAATTTAAATATTTTAATACTCTAGTATTCAACCTTTGCTTTCAGAAAGTGCCTTTTTTTTTTTTTTTTTTTTTTTTTAAGTTAAAATAATTTTTATAAGCCCCTTGTTTGTTTTTAAGGAAACACTTATTACTAAAATGTATAATAAGTATTGGT